>QFEM01013156.1:0-12503 GCA_003316205.1 Boletus bicolor
AGAGGTTTGGCGGCGAAAGCTGGCTTGCCCCTGGTCCCCGGCTCGCGGGGACTTGTTAGTACGTCAGAGGACGCCCTAAGAACCGCAAGAGAGATTGGTTTCCCTGTGATGCTTAAGGCTACTGCCGGGGGCGGTGGAATGGGTCTCGTCATCTGCAAGGATGACACAGAGCTCTCGGTTCGGTTCGAAAATACGAGAGAACGTGCTGAGGTCGGTTGTCCGATGTTCCTCGCATATGAGCATTTATCTAAACTATACCAGACACTGTTTCGCCACGAAGGAGTTTTTATCGAGCAATATTATCTGTCTGCGCGACATGTTGAAGTCCAGGTGCAGCTTACGACTTTCGAGAACAGGCCATACCGCTGATGCTCTTGCAAGGTCTTTGGCAACGGAATGGGTGACGTTGTTCACATGGGCGAGCGCGAATGTAGCGTTCAACGCAGGCATCAGAAGGTGATCGAGGAGACACCAAGCACACTCGTCTCACGCTATCCGAAGCTTCGCAAAGAGATGTGTGATGCTGCGGTCCGCCTGTGTCGTTCCATCAACTATTCTTCTGCAGGTAATCGTGAAAATATTGGTTCTCTGGGACTGTACAAATACCGAAGCTTTAACCTCCAGGCACCGTCGAGTTTCTTGTGGATGATGAAACTGGTGATTTCTTCTTCCTTGAAATGAACACTCGAATTCAAGTGAGTTCAAAAATTGTCCCTGAAAATAAAATATTTGTGAATCACGGCGCTACCTCTGTAGGTTGAACATCCGATAACGGAAGCGATCCATCCCGGTCTCGACCTTGTGGAACTGATGATCGCGCAAGGAGTGGCAGAGCGCACAGCAATTCGCGGCCTCGACTTGAACAGTCCCACGCTTTCGCAAGGTCTATTTGATGCAAACTTGGACAAAGGTGCCATGCATGCCATTGAGGTTCGTATTTACAGCGAGAACCCTGGCGACGGATTCAGGCCGTGTTCTGGCGTGCTTCAACAAGCTGACCTTCCGGAACAAGACTGGCTGCGAGTTGATCATTGGGTCCGACTTTCCTCATCCCTATATCGCCCCACTGGTCTCTGATATCTTGATAAGATTTCAGCAGGAACTAGTGTCACGACCTTCTTTGACCCACTTCTGTGCAAACTCATTGTCCAAGGCCACACCAGAGAAGAGGCCGTGCTTCGTCTTCAACAGGCTCTGTCGACCTGTATGATCCATGGGCCTCCTAATAACGTACCATACTTGAGGGCAATTTGCGAGAACAACACTTTCAAGAATGGAAGAGCAACGACAGCCTTTCTTGATACCTTCGAATATACGCCCAGGTTTACCTTGTTCATCGTTCGCATGGTCCCTATTCCTGACACAATAGAATAGGGCTTTTACGGTCGTGGCGGGCGGCATAGAGGCTACAGTCCAGGATCTTCCTGGACGGCGTATCGGACTTGGTATGCCCCGAAGCGGGCCTATGGATGTCCGAGCGTTCAAGGGCGCCAACATCATCGCCGGGAACCACCCAGAAACGGAGAGCCTTGAAATCGTCACGCTCCCTGGAGTAGGGTGCAAGTTTACGTTCCACGTCCCATGCGTGGTGGCCGTGACCGGAAAGTCAATTACTGTCAAGGTCAACCGAGAACGAGCACCGATGTGGGCCCGTCTCGTTGTCCCCGCCGAAGGGACGTTGGAGATCGGAGGGGAACCAAGCAACGGCTTCAGAGTGTATCTCGCCGTTCGAGGCGGGTTTCCGGAAGTCCCGTGGTACCTCGGGTCCAAGTCTACTTCGATGGGCCTGGGTGGTTATCAGGTAAGTCGTTTCATTCATTCCGAACCCAGTGCGTACTCACTTAGCCGTAGGGAAGAGCCCTGAAACCTGGAGATCAGATCGCGCTCGGCGATTGTTCACCAAATTCTTACGAAATACAGAACCTTATTCCGTTTGTGCTGCCGACGACCCTCGTTCCCGTATACCCCAAAGAATGGGTGGTAAATGTCCTCTCGGGTCCGCACGACGATGACGAATTCCTAACGTCAGAGGGGAGCACTTCTTTCTATTCGGTACAATGGACCATCAGTTCATCCAGCAATCGCATGGGTATCCGCCTGCAGAATCACAATAGGATACAATGGGCCAGGGCCGACGGCGGCGAGGGAGGGTCACACCCTAGCAACATCCTTGATAATGGCTATGCGTTGGGGACCGTCAATCTGAATGGGGATACGCCCGTAATTCTTACCCAAGAAGGACCCGATATGGGAGGATACGTCTGTGCCTGCACCGTCACGTCCGGCGACTTGTGGGTGCCTAGATCCCTTGGCTTATCTCAAGTCTATCGCTGTGCTGATCCAGGAACGTAGGTGGAAGCTGGGTCAACTGAGCCCTGGAAGTACGGTGATGTTCAAGCGTATCTCCTGGGCGGAGGCACAGATAGGCGCACAAGCTGCGAGGTTGTGGACTGAGGATGTTCAATCTGCTGTTTCGGGCAGCACTGTCCCGACACGAGCTGCACCTAGTACTGAGAGTAAGAGTCGTCATTTCAGCCCCATTCTGCAGAAGATTGTGCCTCCGGTCGGGAGTCCAAGGCCCGCAGTGACCTTCCGCCAAGTAAGTTTCTTCTCGCGGTAGTGGTGATATGTCGCGTTTTGATGCGGAATTTTCTCCAAGGCAGGTGATTCCGCCATTCTCGTCGAGTACGGTCAGATGAAGCTTGATTTCCACTTGCGAGCACGCGTCCATGCACTTGAGACAGAAGCTCAAGAGCGCAAGGTGGACGGGATATGGTCCTTTGCGCCGTGTATCAGATCAACCATGGTAAAGGTCTTTCTCCTCTCATCCCGCAGCAGCACCGAAAACTGCCTTGCCAGTGTCATTTCGATCCCGCGATCGTTTCCCAAAATGATGTCCTCAATTTCTTGGTAGAGGTGGAGAACTCGCTCCCAGATGCCATGACTGATATCGAGTTCCCTGGAAGGAAAATCGTCTTTCCCATCGCCCTTGACGATCGATGGAGCCGCGAGGCTCTGGAAAGGTACATGAGCACCACTCGAAGCAAGGCCGTGTACCTACCGAGCAACATCGACTACCTTGCAAAGAATAACGGCCTCCGAGGCGGCACCACGGAGGTGTTGGAAAAATTGATAGGGTCCAGCTGGGTAATCGGAACTGACGTGTTCATGATGCTATTCCCGCTGACGTCCTGGTAGCTCGTGTTTGGCGTCGGATTCTACTTGGCTTGCCCTTTCTTAGTACCGGTCAGTGAAATGCCGTGGTACTCTTGGCAACGTGCACGACTAAGGGCGTTCTCCAGATTGATCCCCGGTGTCGTCTCATCGGCCAGAAGATGAATCCGTCTCGGACTTACACACCGAGCGTAAGTTTCCAAATTAGCAAAAAAAAAAGGGAAGTGTGATTAGGGCTAAGACGTTGGGCTCAGGGAGCCGTCGGAATTGCTGGGCCAGTCGCGGCGATATATCCTGTCGTCTCCCCGGGAGGGTACCAGCTCTTCGGGAGGACTCTGCCAGCCTGGCAAGCTTGGGGGAAGGGCGCTGATTTCAGCCCAGAGCGTCCGTGGTTGCTTAGGCCGTTCGATCAGGTACGATCCGTTTGGTTGGCTAAAGTACCTCCTATTTAACTCCCATCGACGAACAGGTTTCGTTCATGCCTGTCAGCGAGGACCGCTATTTGGAGGTCAGGCTCGTCATCGATGCTTACTCGAAGTTCTCGTTAACGACACAGATTTCCAGATCGAGCAAGAGTTCAATGCTGGACAATACAAGTTCGAGGTACCAAGTCAACGCTCGGACATGGCCTTGCATCGATCTGACAGATCCCCAGATCGAACCGACGATGTTCTCGATGGCGACCTACACGGGTTTCGTGAAGGCCATTGCCAAGGAAGTTGCCGAGCTCACAGAGAAACGAGAACAAGCCGTTGCTCGTGAGGGAGCAAGGTGAGACATCACCGCCGTTCGAGGTACCATACCATTCAAGTATCTCTTTGCAGGGAAAACGTATTCCTTCACGAGTGGTTGGTCCAGAAGGAACTCGAAGCATCGGACCGCAATTCAGGTGAGTTATTTGAAACTGCGTTACAAAAGTGCTGTATGTTGATCGGACGGTTAGAGTCGAGCAAACCCAATGAGACCTGGGACTGTGCATGCATCCCTTCGTCTATGTCCGCTTCTGTCTGGAAAATCAAATGCCAGGTCGGACAAACGATCGAGTCGGCGGATGAAGTGATGATCATTCTCGAGGCTATGAAAACGGAAATCAACATTCCTGCAGGGGAGGAGAACATCGGAAAGGTGGTCAAAGGATTGGGTAAGGGGATTCGGGAAGGTGCAAGCGTGCAAGCAGGGGACGCTTTGGTGTGGGTGTCCTGAATGTTTATGGATACGAGGTTCAGCCCTCAGGAACGAAAAAAACTTGTTGATGAGATTGTACTTCGTTACGCCGTACGAGACACTTCTGACCACTCCCCGCCCACTAAACAGAAAGCCCTCTCGTAAATCTCTACACGCCTCAGGCTAGAGGTAGGACCAAGTTTGTCATGAAGAATACGTCGAACCTCTGTGGGTGAGATCGCCGGTGCAAACTCGATCGTGTGGTCTTTCAACAGCGTGAGTGATTGTAGACCTGTGAGGAGAGTAATACACTCCAGGACGAAGGAAAGCACCTAGGCGACGGATCAAGCAACCGTGAGACACTTAATGAAGGTAGTCAACTTACATTTGCGGGTGTGTCTGAATCCGGACAGACTTGTAGTGTGAGCGAGCGAAGGAGAGGCAAGTCCCTCCACGCGGGATCATCAAACATGCTTCGGACGCCTTGGGCTTCCCCTGTTCTGACATCAACAGAAAGCCACAGTGCCTCGACAGACCGGGGTGCCTGCGTGAGGACGGCATGTACCAGTTCAGCGCACCAGTACTGGTTCAGACAAAAGGGTTGCGGATAACAGAATCGGAGCTCTGTGAGAGCAGACTGCGGGAGCCAATGGACATGATCGAAAGACATGTAATCCATGGTAAGGGTGCGTAGATACCGATGATCTATGGCCGCAACAGGTTGGCGATGCCCTGTGCAATTCGTCACTCGAAGGCAAGACACCTTGACCTTGATCCTCTTCTCGGATGCAACATCCGCGGGGCCCTGCAGAAATCGGCACGAATCGAAAGATAGTTTCTCGAGCGATTCTAAAGTTGCAATCGCACTCCAGTGTTCTGCGTCCACGAAGCTGGCTGAAAAATTGAGCTCGCGGATGTTTTCCATGTGTAACACCCCAGCGGTGTACTTTTTAGTGAATAGTCGGACCGCCCATGAACCTGTGTCGTCGAGGTCCCAGTTCGTGAAATGGCAAATTCTCACTCTCTTGGCAAGGGAGAGTGCGAGAGGCTGCTTCGCAGCGATTTCTGTGCACAACGTGGCCGCGCGCAATGCCTTAACGGTGGGTGTATCGTCGCGGAAAATAGTGCCCGAAAACTCCAGGAATTCAAAGCTGCGGGGCAGGCAGAAATTGGCGAAGAATCTGCACACGCGGGAAAGATTGGTGAATATTTCGAGTTCTTCTGGTGTTAGACGCCCAATGGGTGGGGCAATGAATTCGAGTATGTAGAGGTATATCTCGTTTGGTACGATAGGCAAGATTTGTCCCGCTCTGCGTCGTTGTGGAGCTAGAGAAATTGGTCAAAATTCGAGTCGTTGGCGGATACAGAAATATACTGTGAACTCACTGGACCATTTCAAGAGTGACATGTCCACTGCGAACCAAGCGCAACACAAAATATATAGAAGTGAAAAATTGTAGTGCAATATTGATCCGGCATTTGCCGAACGCTCATCTTCCATCCCGACAGTTCTCAGTGCACGGACCAAGTGGTCCAATGAATTTTGATTGATGCACAGTGTATGCGTGATGAAATGAGGATACAACGGGAATAAGATAGCAAGTAGCAAAGGAGATCAATCGAACAGCCCAAAGCCCTATCAAACGATGTCGGTAGTCAGTCACACAAAGCGAATTCGCGAAGCGTGACCGGCGAGTACATACCATGTCGTCGTCTGACTCCTCCTTCTCCTCCTTTTTCTCTTCTTCTTTGGCTTCTTCTGCGGCGGCTGCAGCAGAGGCACCACCGCCAGCGGCGGCTGGAGCAACACCCACAGCGGGTGCTCCTCCACCAGCACCGACGTTCGATAGCAGATCCTTGACGTCCTTGCCTTCTAGGGCCTTTGCAAGGAGTGATGCCCAGATGGGCTCGAGCTCAACATCAGCAGCAGTCGTCAACGCAATGATTTTGTCAGCCTGACAAGATCTGAGTGGGGGATCGGCTTGGATGCTCCATATCAACGTACCGTGATTTCAATGCCATCGTCGGCAAGTATAAGGGCAGCGTATGTTGCTGCAAGTTCCGAGGTAGCCTGTTAAACGATAAAATCAAGTTAGCCAAACCTGACCCAAGGATCGTCGGTATATCCGCCGACTTGTCCAGCCATCCAACCTCTATAATCACGATTTACGAGTTCCAGGATGGATAGAGACGTCTGAGCAGCTCTACGGTACGAGAGAGACTAGAACTAACCATTGTTCAAGACGTTGAATACGGGAGACGGGACGTCGACGGTGATGTGGATGGCTACAATGTAGTTCTACTCGCGACTAGACAACAAGTATCCCACGATTGCACAGCCACAGAGTTTTCTTGCACCGCTGCGAATACATCATATATTTAATTAGTCCTAGCTTTATATTTCCCTGAATGGCCGAAAATTGTGTGGTGAGCATTTGTTTCAAGTGCTGGTCGTGTTTCAAGTGCCAGTACATGACTGTACAGAGGTTTCTCAGCACCGGAGGTTAAACGCAGGCTAATAGGTAGTGTGTAACAGCAATATAGGCTTCGTGTACAAAAAAACTGTGAGTCATAATTTGCTGCATCTGGTGTTGAGCGACAACGTAGGATGTTATTACCTGAACCTGGGGACAAAATTGGGTAAACACTGCGATATGTCGGCCGTGGCGCCCAGTTGGAAACAGTTAAACATATGCGCACCATCAGTCCCCTATATAGTTCGAGAGTTTCGTGCGCTATGCTGCTTTTTTGGGTTCCCGAGTTGGTTTGGTAACCAAGTAGAAGAAGACAATGGCTCGGCCCCTCGTCGTGCGGAACACAGCGGGCACGATGTTCAACATCCGATGATGTCCGCAAGTACACTTGCATTCCCCATCGTTCCAATCGTATAGGTAGGTATGATTATATTGTCCAATTCATACATCAACTTGCCCCGTTTACGTATTTACTTTACCACGTCGAAGGCCTGCACAAAGAGGATTAGAATGTAATCCAAACCGCTCTCGCTGGACACTCACCCAAACGTTCCATTGACCACTCGAAGTGGGGTTGCGAGGCCGTCGGCAGTCTTCAAGAACACAGTGTTCCCCCACCACTTCTGTATATTGTTCGCACCGATCGCGCCGTTCTGAGGGTATTGTAGACAAAAGAAAATAAGTATGATTGAGCATGCAAGACCCGTGTCGAGCGCGGCGGATAGGACATCTGCACATGTGAAGCAACAAGTACAAGTAAGCATGGATGACCTGTAAGTCGGGGTGATACGTACAATTGTACTTCGTCCACCAGGAGAAGTGACGCCTACGGATGAGGAATTGGAATATGAAACCGACGATACCCCATGTAACATAGTTGACAGCTGACGCAGGAGGAATGTACCCAGTTCCATTGAAAATGACGGGGAAGCTAGAGCACATGGTTCAATATCCAAGTTCAGATGGCTAGAGGGGGTATGACATACTTGAGATAGCGGACCCAACTGTTGGGCCATCGCTTCTGGGCGAGCCACCCAGCAATCGGACAAAGAGCACCGAGGAGGAAGAACCAGACTAAGTGGTAGTATACTTGCCCACTGGAGAATTGGCGCTGAGGACCGATAACACCCCACTAAATTAGGGCGCAATGTGAGTCGTCGAATTGTTAAGGCAAAACTCGTTTTCGATGACATACGATTATAGAGGCAGTCCCGAACACTTGTGTGCTGGGGCAAATGAAGCCATTCGGCTGCGTGGGACTGCACATGTCGGGTATATTGGTAAACATCCAGGCCTGAACGCCAAGCTGGACAGTCCCGGAAATTACACAAGCAACCACCTGACACCAGAACATCGTTCGAGGAGGAATCTTCATGTAATGACCAAGTTTGAAGTCAGAGGCGAATGTAAGTGCCTGGTACATCGTAATGTATCCCCAAGTTTTGAACATCATCATGGCGAGAGGACGACCAGGGATAGCGTAGCCGACGATCAGTTCGGTGATAACATTGAGGCCGATCTGTTGGTTAGTGATAGCTTGGATCATACCGATGGGGATAATATAGAAGTATGCGATCACAAGCGCCAACACGAAACCCCAGACAGGGAAGTCGGATGGCCAAATTTCAATACAGATGATGCCGAATACGAACATGATCACGAAAATGCACATGTACCACCATTCAGGAACTCGGCGGTACTTGGACATGAGACGCGCGTGGATGTCAGGTTGTTCATGAAGAGCTCGGCGTGCCTGGGTCCAGATCTGTTTGCGGAAAAACAGAATAGCGTGGACAATTGTAGCTGTGATGGATGCGAACGAAAGGCCATATGAAAGTGCAAACGTGGTCGAGAGGAAGAGAGGGCTGTATTCTTGGTAAGCAGTGAGGTTAAGTTGGTTGGTCGATGTGAGAATCTTTGTCACGTTGTAAGCGGCACCGGTATTGTCGAATGAAGTTCGTGACTGCATGGGCATGTACGCCGCATACCAAGTGTTAGTGAAATGAATGATAGGTGCCACTATCCAGAAGAACACGATGAAGCCTGCGATAACGTTTGCCTCCGCCCACCACGGGGAAGCGAGAGGACTGAGGATATAGGTAATCTGAGCCCAATCGAAGGTAATGAGACTCATTCCGAGACCACTCTGGTAACCGAAGAGCTGGTTGACGACGACGTTCTCTGGAGCAATCCAGCATACCCAGGTGAAGTAACTGAGCGCCTGGAAAAGATAACCCGGGAAGAAGTACCAACAAAGACCACCGAACCAGACGTAGGTGAAGAATCGCCCGCGCGAGAGACCCCCACGGGTGCCCATACCAGCATAGGTTTGAGCATGCAAAGTGTTGAAGAGTGCGCAGTTAACCAAGTTCGCGGGCCAGACTGAAAAGTTGGATTAGGACGCAGTTGTGCGGGCAAGATTTCCACTTACTCATGGAAGGGGGTTCTACCAGGAAGCGGCGCATGACACCTCCAAGGGAGAAGCCGATCATCTGTGTCGACATGACCAACATCCATTGATCTGCGCAAGAATGTCAAAATCAAAATCAAAAGTCAGCGCCTAGGAACACGTACAACCAAAGTTGAATATCTGATTGTAGTAGACTCTTTGCACCGCGATAACATCGGTCTTTGACAATCCAGTAAGTCAAGGATATGATCGAGAGAACATCACAAACGCACAGCATATGCAGACTGATACCCGACAGTTGCCATAATTGTCACTAAAACATGTTCCTTGATCGTGAACGGGCCAGGATTAATTGAGATGCCGAATATTTTCCAGTTCGGCACAATTCTCGCCCACAACCGACCCATTGGGAAAGAGAGAAGCTGTGCGACATTGTTGGTGACAGTGACGGAGGGATATCTAAAGAAAAAGAATTGGTTCAGGCCAGGGACGATGATTGCCCATATGATACCTGGAGGGATGGAATAACTAAGCTCCGATCAAACTGGTTCTAAAGACCTGTCACACACCCATCACCCATGCACGGAAGGTGCAACAAGGAATGCTGGTATCGTCCGTGTTTGCGACAGCCGATCGCACCTCGGGGTAGGGGGAGTCATCCTCTGTCAGCCACTGTGAGTTATCGTCGGGACGAGGAGACGATATACTGACCGAGTATCCCAGCGAGGGCCTCCTCCTTGTTAATATTAGGATCATCAAAGTCCTCGAGGGGGAGAGCTGCGTCGAGGGTCTCTGAGGAGGGAATCGTTGCCATGAGTGGATGCTAGCAAACGAGGGTCGACTAGCTACCTGCTTGCCTCTCCTTCTCAGCTGAGCCAAAGCTATTGCGCTCCTCGTAACCCGACATTGAATGGGGGGAGGCTCAAAGGCAGTGGAAATGAACGATCGTGCGACAGGCCAGTTTTTGTAGGGAATGCAGGGACAATTTCAAGAGTCGAGAATGGCGGAAATAGCTTTCGCTTTGAGACCGAGAACATGCCGAGATATATGATCTCGCCGCATCAGATTTGGTACACATACAACTCGCTGCCGTATTGGGCGGCACACATGTGGTGCATCCCATCACATGGCCACTTCGTCCATTCCGTGCTCGGATGCATTGTCTTCTTCAACCGGTCAATGTCGCGCGAACCTGATTAAATACCTTTTTCGATGTTTCCTCAAGGATAAGGAAAGCCAGCGGGACTGTGCACACCTTATCAACCCTGTGAAATAGGGCATGTTACACCCGAACTTGTAGGTGAGAAGGCTGCCTTCGTACGAGTTCTGTTGCCTGTCCTGCCAGTGGGGGTACTAACCTCTCTAACAAACTTCCTCCCTGGATAACTCCGAAGCGGCGATTGTGCTTCTGTCTTGGCGCCTCTCGTGAACCACATCATGTTTGATCGATCTGATCTTCCCTTTCCCCGGGGCTATCGCAATACATATGCAATTTTGAGGCCCATCTGCCATCCGACCTACGACGATACGCATTTTTTTGAACAGTGAAAACGACGAGCGCACAAGTCTTATTCCCTGTCAATGCCACGCTAAGCGAAACGTAAGCCACTCGCCCGAGACTTGATCAAGTTGGTCGAGACTCAATACATAGGCTCCTCAAAACACTACAAAGACAACACCATCTTGCGCTGTCGTCATATGTTCCGGGATGAATCTCTCGTGCCAACTCTTACGCCCCCGCGGTAAAGTATTCATAGCAGTCGCGCTGGCCGAAATCGAGTTGGACGAGGGCCCTGGCGGACACTTTGACACAATCTGATAATCAGATATTGTCACCCTAGATTGCATGTGCGAATATAGATATATATTGGCAGCATACCGATGTCAGAGCACCGAGCTGGGAGCCCGAGGAGACTATGCCAAGAAAATCGCAGCGTGTCCACCCGTCGGCCGTCTGATACAGCATGCTGTTGGGTTCATTGTAATCCTTGGAGGTACATACGATGCGTGTCCACGCATAGGGCCGCAGTGCATGCGACATGCGAATTAATCCGCCTATTAGCTGTCTGCTCTGTCCAGACTGCCCTGTCTGCCTCTCAAGATCTCATGCCGAGCAATTGCTATTGACAACATCGGACCTGGCGTGGTACAATGCACTTGCTTCAAGCCTCCGGCGTCCTCAATGTTCTCTTTGTCCAATGCTCCCCGTCTGTCGCCACATCACTCCCGGGCTGGCGGTACTGTACTAATCAGATAAACATATATTACAAGTTAGCACCCATAGCGCCGAGTCGCACATGGAGTCAGGTCGAACGCCAGGGAGTTCCATCATCGTGCATGTGTACCTAGCGTGCTGGGAAGAACTACTCGCCGGAAACTCACATTCACAAGAGTGCCCGCGGGAATACGCACGTTTCGGGCTCCTGGTTGAGGCCTGTGGGGAATTGTGTGGAAGTGACAATGAAAATACCCCGTCTATTCAAGGTCTCTTACTCCGACTATCTCTAGCTCGCAACAAAAACTTACCGAAAGCAGGTGTTCCTGTTGCTTGATCATTCGGTACTTACAGCTCGTAAACACGGCAACTTGGAAGGTTGGATTCGGCGCAAACGATGACCCGTCGCATCAGTCGCCACGTATCATGGTTCATCTGTCGGATGATAAACAAAAATAATCAGTGGGATGATACTGCTCGAATCATGAATGGTCCCATACTCCGAGATGAGGCCGCCTGTGATGAACAAGCGCTCGTCGATGACAGCGGAATCACATGGATCCAATCGGGGTATCTTGGCCAAGGTTTGACGTCTTGACAGCGGGCTTCAACGGATTGAGATCACATGAGATCACACATGTTATCCCGTCTGTAACGAACACCGACTACATATGTATTACGGTGCCAAATTTAACAAAATATTCGTTAGCCGAATGATGCAGGCAGGGTACTTATGAGGACTGACGCTGATGTGATCTCTCTCAGAGTCTAAACGAGAGCTGCGCCACATCGCTGGGGCAACAGTGCACGAATATGCAGGTGACTGCAACAGGCGTCGGTGCCTGGGATCCTGAGTATAAAGAGGAACTGGCGACCAGGTCGGATGAAATGCTGCCCCGGAGACGATAAGTGATGGCCGCCGCAATTCGTAAGCCTGGCCTGGGAGAGATACCTTGCTCATTGTAAATGCACGAGGTACTAGTATCGCCGTGACACGATCATAAGGTCAACGGGGTTGGATGCCAAACGCTACACGGGCATTTATGACCTGCTGTGAAATTAGACC
>QFEM01013162.1:0-10895 GCA_003316205.1 Boletus bicolor
ACTGCAGGTATCTCGCTACTCTGGCGGACCAGTCGTCAGCGCCGGTTCAATTAATTTTCACTGCTGTACCAACCATGGTGGGTGTTGGGACAAGAGACGCTTCGCGGTGTCATGTGAATTCACTCACACACCGCCCAGCGGTTGAAATCACCGTGATTAATATTGCGATGCACATGGTAGCAAGAAATGGTATCTGTGTACATATAGCTTGTCGCTATGAGTCATCACAGTCCCGACCAAACCCTCCGACGGGCTCGTAGGTAGCTTCTGTCGGGTCCTTGTTCCAAAAGACGCGCGCTCCATAGAAGAAGAAACATATCAACAATACACCCATGGCTCCCACAAAGGAAGGTGGGCCGTACTCAGTCCACCACGATGGATGATAAGGTACCAAAAGCCGGTCAATCTGAATGACCCCACCGGTCCCACTCCCGGTGGTAGTACGACCCCAGCTCAACACACGAGCCCAGTCAGCTTTTCCATCGGTTCCTCGGGCGTTCTTGATCCCGACCATGTACTCCGCTGATGACTTGTCCTCCATTTCCTTGAAGACGATGTCTCCGTACGCAGAAGTTGGCGACAAAAGCGTCGAGTGGCTGCCAAGCTGGTCAAGCGGCAATGGCCGGCTGTTGTTAAGTACATCCAAACTGACCGAACCGGAGGCAGCAGGGATCGGGATTAGATGCTGGCTAACGATCGCACGTAGCCCGTCAAGGTCTTCGAGTAGCTGCGTCAAGTTGTATTTCTTGAAAGCATCATCCTTCGGGCAGAGCAAGGTCCACGTTCTGACGCCAAGTCCCCGATCCGCCCACTCCGAACCTTCTGGCGGTAAAGTCCCATCTAGGATCCAATCGAATCCCGCCTTTGCCATCACGTTCGTCATAGTGGTCGCCTTTCCCGCTTTCATCAGTTTTCCGATGTTTAATTCCACCGATCGAGGGATCATCAAGTCGGATACCTCGTGTATGACCCCGGTGTCCGTGAGCGTGTTTTGCGGATATAACGTACTCTTCATACCAGCCCAACCCCCACTAGCACTGATGAGGATAGAGCCACCTTCAGCACGCTCCAATTGTAGGTCGGACCCTTCTAGAGTAGCGAAAGTGCGCTGGGATCCATCAACGAGACTCTTCGAATATTCAACGTTGTCGATGATGTGATGGAGAATGACGTGTTCCAGGTCTTGCTTAGAAGATGCGGCAAGTAGGTGGTCGCTGACTAACAGGCCAAGACGTTTGAAAGCACTGTTATGGGGAATGAGAAAGGTGGTACGAGGCATCCTTTTAATCACATCCGCAAGCGAAGTCGAAAAGACGGCCGCGAGGAAAGAAGAGAGGTCCAAGGATGGCAGCGCCGTCTGGAGAGGGTCAACCGGAGGATCGAGCGGTCGTGAAATGAAGTATATGGTTGTGTTGTTGATCTCCACTATTAGATAGGTCAATGGGCGGCGGGGTCATAGTGGCGACTGTACCTACCATGTTCGCCAATCATACCTGCCCCACCAAACGTGATATGTCGCGCTTCTGCATCATTCTTCTCGCCATGATCCTCGACTGTAACATGCATTACCTGACGGCCGTCGTCCAAACCCAGCTCATGGAGTTCAGTCTCCAGTAGCATTCCATTGTCGAGTTTATTAGGTTTCCAGAGGCCAGGAAGAAAATGATATTCCAAAACCCGCTTAAGGTCGGGGGACCCCGATGCAGGTAGGCCATGAGCAAAAAGGGAAAGTACGTCATCCTTTGGCGCAAGGATCGTATATTGATTGTCAGTGTTATTGATGAGATGCGCCAGATTGACCGAGTGAAGAAGCGACACGAAGGAGGAGCAGTTAAGTGCTAAGAGGTATTTCTCTGGTGTCAATTGGAGAGCCCCTGGGGGAACTAGTAAGGAAGACACGAGGTGTAAAACGCCGTTGCTGGCATAAACATCAGGATGAACAAGTTTAGCTCCGGATATTGTCGTTCCTTCAGGAGAGGCCGTGACATCGAGAATGGAACCGTACCTAGTCGTCACTGGCTGCAAAATCAGACGAGCATGGGGTAGAAGAACTGAGCTTTACACACATTTCGTTAAGGATTGGAATGAGTCCGACCACCTCACCCCAGGCTCCGAGACCACATGCATATCTAGAATACTGTGGAGGTCGTCTGCGGCGAAGTCACTCTCCAAATACAGTCGCTCGAGGGGATCGAGGGATTCCCATGCTGAATCCAGGGGCATGAACAGAGTAAGTTCCGGTGTCGAGTTGAGAAATCGTTCAATTTCTGGGGTTAGCACCTTCTGGAAATAAGAAAGTGACTTGAGACCGCCCACGACAGTTACTGACGGATGATGTGTTAATGTGTTGCAACGAAGTAGTGTGAAAGTAGTGTGAAGCTACTCACTGATGTCTGGGGGAGGTTCAAGTACCTCAGCAATGCCGTATACGATACCATTGGTTGCTTCTGCCCTTTCCTTGACTAGCTTTGCGCCCCCGTTACTGGATGCATCTACACCGACCCAAGTTGCACCGTCACGTGAGGCGAGCCTGAGGCGCTGCGGTTGATCACCAAGCAGACCATGCGGTACTGGAAACCACGGGGAGAGCGGAGGTTCGTGAGAAGAAGAATTGGGCGGCAACTGAGGGAAATGGAGAGTCTCGAGGGTGTGCGTGGTCGAATCCTCTGGGAGATCAGTGAGAGAGTAGTTGAGAAGATGATAAAAGAGTTGTTGTCTGAGCTGCTCTTGTACATTATCGGGTGCGAGCGAGTGCGTTTCGGAGAGGAGACTCTGCCACAGTGCATTGTTGTCGGCATGACGCTTGACTGCATCGTTGGTTGGTGCAAAGAAGGTGCTACCGTTGAGCTTGTTAAGAGTCGGGATGAGACGAGCCCGCTGGAGGAGAGTGAGTAAGAGCGCATAGTCGTGGTCGTGATTGAGGACCTCGACCAAGGTGTCTGACTGGACGGTTGAGTGCGACTGCCACGACAGCTGGGAGGCGGTCGCGGAGAGTGTGAGAGCGAGCAGGGAGAGCGGGATGCAGTCGCAGGGCCACATGGCCAACTTGGAAGGACTTGCGAGAATGGAGTGAATGGTTGTATATAAGCAAGCTACTACGGACAGCGGCGACTCGGACGACACCCGCCGTACTACATGCTTGACCTCCTCAGAACCTTCACCGGCTCTCCTTCGGGGCCTCTCCAGCACCTCGTCCTGCCTCATGCTACCCTTATCGTACGTGCTCGCTCTGCTCCGTCACTACCCACATTTCATAGTCTGCTCCAGCTGTACCCGTCTGCCGATACAGTCGTCGTTCTCAATGCAGCCAGTCTACAGTTGATCCGCGTCCTTGCATTTCAGGAGGTGTTTCCTGGCTTGCAAAGTCTAGGCGAACGCGTTTCCTGCATCGCTGTTGATCCTGCCATGAAAATAGTACGTCAACTCTTCGCCATGTCGTTCCCCGAAATACCGTGATCACCTTTCGGTCTAGATCGTGGCTTCCATAAACACGCACATTGCAGCATGGTCCATGTCCGACGTTCAGACGGATACCTGGCGTATTCACTCGTCCCTAGTCCTTCCTGATGATGACTTCGTTACTGCCTTGGATTGTCGTTCTGGTAATTCCACAACCGAGCATGGTCCTATGCTCTTCTAATTCAATTCAGGTTTACTTGCAGTTGGCAGTCAGAGTGGCCTCTCAGTGTATACATTAATTCTCGAGAATGACCTCCTCACTTGGAGCAAGAAGTGGGCTACTCGGTATGTGCTTTCGATGAATCCTCCTAACATCAGCTTGACTCGTCAGGCAACCTAGCGTCGTCACCCCTTCTCTTGCCAAACTCGCACCGACGCTAACATACATTGCGACCACATCCTTCGTATGTTCTGCTATCGCTTCACTGGTCCCCCTCTCAACACGAGATCAGGGTGATAATCGAGTTAGATTATACTCCACTACTTCCGGCCAACAATCCCAAGGCGTGCCACACCCACGACCTGTCGTGTCTGTCGTCTGGCGATACTCCCCACTGTCTCGAAGGTTCGTAGACATACAGGGATTTACATCTTGAGCCAATGTCTCATTCGTAGTGGCGATCCTACACTGTTTACGATCACTTCGGACTCAGTACTACGCATATTTTTACCCGTTGTCGACTTACCCCAACGACTTCAATTACATCTAGCGGTCGACATTCTTTCTTCTCCTGTCCTTCCAACCGCGTCTCAGCCCATTCCACGCCCCGAGTCAGAGATAATCTGGTTGGACAGGGAAGTTATTGGGCCAACCGTCAAGGCCATACTAGAAGCATCGGAGATCAAGAGCGTCGAGATTTCGAAATTAAGAGATGTCGAGGAGGAGGATTGGGATTTGTTCTTGCGAGTTCTCGCGGATGGTTCTCTGCTGTTGAGCGCCGTGGCAGTGAGCGTTCCATGAGGATATGAAATGGTAACTTCTGACCAGATTCCAGAACATTGATCGTAAGCCACCGACGCTGTTGAGGCAATTCACTATCTCGCATTCGCTCCCAGGGACTTTGTTTCCACCTCCCTTGAATCTCTATCTCTTACCTCGTGGTAAGAGTACTAGCTTGACTTTGGTGACCTCGCCACCATTGCGTACATACAATATCTCAGCGGTCACATTACTCAATGGGCGAGCCGACAGCCTCCAATTAGTTGCAGCTGGACCAGAGCGGATGCCTTTGGAAGAGAGTAAAATTGTGCGTTTCGTCAGGACGCCAGCAGGGCGAGGGGTCGCAGTTGTGCGTGTTGACGGTGGTGAGACATGGATGGAAACGGACGGAGGCCATAACCTTGCTCGCCTCGATTCATGGCCATCCACAGACCAGGTCGTAGTCTTGGACGGTGGTACGTATGGTTTTCTACTGGTGTATAGTCAATTCTCAGGTCTTCCGATGACAGGGAAACTTGCTGCTACTTACTCGAGTGATAATGCCGTGTTAACATTGCATTCGACCCCTCCCTCTACTCTCCGGCTTCCTCGCGTCTCATACCTTTTCTCGACACCGTCAAGGCGAGAGCATGAATCTATAGTCGCTCTTACAGAAGACAAATTTATTTTCCACATTCATATTTCTGGTTCTCCCCATCCGACGCTCGTGCTCCATTCCTACAACAACCTCCCCCTCCTCCAAGCACCGAAGCTCTTAATTGCAGTCGACCCCATGGCATGGAGCAAGACTTCAACTCTGGAAGAACATGACAACTTGCTAAGTGTCTCGGACGATGGGGAACTGTGTTTTTGGACCTTGGAACACGGGAAAAAATCCGGATGGAGGTGTACAGGAAGAGTGAGGACTGGCAGGAATGGGTTTAGAATGGCAAGCTGCAGCTCAGCGAAAAAGTCTGTGCTAGGTACCGTTCGCTTTGCAGTCCAGCCGCCATCTTGTTCATCTGACAGTGTCAGTTTCTGGTCATCCCGAGGGGCAGGAGTTAACCATCTGGGATTCCAATGAATCGGAGTTTGCTTCCGGTCTTGAACATCAAAGGATTTTCAGGTGAGCTCGAATTCTCACTCTTCTAGGCTCATTTTCATTTCGGTACGAAGTGCATCCGAACCTATCTATGACCTCGATTGGACGTCGACTCCAGACAACCAGTCCATACTTGCCGTCGGGTTTGCCCACCACGTGGAGCTCTTATGTCAACAACGTAAAACCTATTTCGGTGACGATCCCGCTTGGACCATATGCTTCAAGATCGAGGTTGGAAGGTCTGTTTTTCCTTACGTCAACATGAGTAAACTTTGACTCCGCGCTATCAGATATATTCCCTACACAATCAGCGATTCAATCTGGCTCGCCAATGGTACTCTACTAGTGGGGATTGGGCATCATATGTTTCTCTATGGCCAGACTCAGTCCTACGGACCCAATTCCACAACCGAAAGCTTATTCGTGCATGTTGCCAGGATCAATGGCCCTCTCCCGGATTATCATCCCCAAATGTTATTGCAATGTCTTCTATGGGGTGCGGACCTTTCACTGACGTTCACCGTGTCGATCATCCATCCATTATGTAGGGAAGATATCACTAGTCAAACGAATTATCATTTCCCTCGGGCAGGCCACGAAAGGAGGAAGAACCTTCTGCTGGCAGCCGTTTGCTGTCGAAGATTACCTGCAAGAGGACCAATCGCTCTCCGTGAGTCTGATGCGTCGTTACGTGCGCGAAGATGTTTTTTATATTTCCCTCAAGAGCAAGAGACCCGCAAGACGCTACGGTTTGTTGTTTGGATCTCCAGAACAATTGGATCCGTGAGCACATCGTCCACCCTCCCTAATCGATTCTTTGCCTGACTCTGTCACAGCGTAGATGAGATTTTCTCCCGATCCTTGGTAGAATCACTTATAGAGCAGCTGGAAGCACAGCCACTTCCTCATCTTTCACCTAATGAGCTCGCACACCTCATAGTGCTCATACAAACAACGTTAGAGGTGGGTTCACGGGGGTCGGCAAAATTACACTGGAGCCTTGCTAACCTTTTCTGCTGCTGAAGATCGACGAACAACAGCGAGCATTGGACGCCAATGGGCTCCGCTATGTGCTTTCCATGCGCTCATTTTACATCTTAAACCGTCGAATTGCGTCAGACCCTGGAAGTCCTCGTTCAGGTGGTGGCATTCCTCGTCAAACGGGCTGGAGAGAACGCCTTCGATACAGAGACATGATCTGGGCGTTCCACAGCGAAAGCCAGGACCTACTGTTAGACACCTCCACCGCAGCTTGCAACGGGAAGATGTTGTGGTCGGACGCGCGAGCACTTGGTGTATTCATTTGGTTGACCTCAGTCGACACGATGGTGAGATTTCTGTACGACTATTGGTGCACCATTATAAAGATAATCGCCAGAAATCACACATGGAAATCATTGCTCGAAATGAGTATATGGCAGGTGGAACTCGGGACCCTACCGCATGCTCGCTCTTCTACTTCGCACTAGGCAAAGTGAAATTGGTGCATGGACTGTGGCGTCAGGCGGCATGGCATAAGGAGCAGTCAATAATGCTCAAGTTCCTGGCGAACGACTTCACGCAGCCGCGTTGGAAGACTGCCGCCCAGAAAAATGCTTATGCTCTGCTGAGCAAGCAACGATTCGGTTGGTAGATGTGTGCTGTCACAAAGTTCTGCTGACAGCTCGGGGCTCAGAATATGCAGCCGCCTTCTTCCTTCTTGGAGGAAGCCTGAAAGATGCTGTAAACGTTTGTCTAAAACAACTATCCGACTTCCAACTTGCCATAGCACTGGCACGTGTAAGTGAAGGCAACGGCGGACAAGTATTGTGCGACATCTTGAACAACACTGTATTGCCGATTGCCTTTCGCGAAGGGAACAGGTGGCTGGGAAGCTGGGCGTTCTGGCTGCTACGACGTAGGGATCTGTCTGTGAGGATTATTCTGGTAAGTTATGAGCCCCAGGTATTCGTGTAAGCTCCTTATCCTCCCCACAGACTCCCTTGCGAGACCTGGCTGATTCTCTAGAAATGCAAAACCTTGAAATTGGTGAACCACACTTTGACGACCCAAGTCTTGCACTCTTGTTCTCTCAATTGCGATCCAAGACGCTCCAGACCGCGGCAGGGACCAGTGAGATCTCTGGAAGGAGAGAGTTTAACTTTATCCTGCAAGTTGCGCGAGTGTTTTGTCGGATGGGTGAGTGTTACCTATTCTATTTTTCGCGCCACATGACTTAGATGACGTTCGTGTAGGTTGTCATGCTCTGGCGCTCTACCTTGTTCGTTCATGGTCCTTCGAGCGACCAACAACAGCTGCGCGGACCGATGCAGCTCAAACTCAGGGGCCACCGAGTCCAATCTCGCCGCGCCGGACTTTAACCAACATTCCTTTCTTACGCAGAAAATCCTCTATCTTGATCGACATGGATGTCGAGTCCAGGACACTGTCAAGAAAACGATCCCCAGAATTTGTTCCACATGGCGTAGCACAAGAGTCTATCAAGGAGGAAAGTGATCTTGCCGCTCGCAAAGCTGGGCTAGGAAGCTTGATAAAAACTGCAAAGCAAGACGTTCATGTCCCAGAATTTAACATGGATGCGTTTTCCGATAGCTTCCGCTGACTGTAATAGATGAAAAAACACATGAATGAAGTGTACAGGTCGAAACGGCTTCACAGAGGTACATTGTACTGTAGCATGCACTAGGCATAATTTACTGCTTGAACGACTACTTTTCCGCTTCTGCATCCCGTTTCTTGAGGACGAGGTCCGTACCGATGATACGCTTCCAGACATCTTGAACGTCCTCGACGACGGTTTCGAAGTGAGAAGTTGCATCGTAAGAACGAGTGATGAAGATGTTGTCAGCCTCTCCCGAGGATACAGGCGTGTAGAGTGGGCTAACGCTCACAAACCTGTGATAATCAATATAATCAGCGCTGTACCTGCTCTAAAAGCGGGGCTTTACTTCTCATATATAGGTCCAAGAAGCTGAAGCCCGGGGATGATTTCGCGCTCTGGTTTGTCCGTCTCAACGATAGTACTAACAATGGCAACGTATACATCCTTGGCGCAGACGTTGTGCGTTGATGAGACCATAGCAATATAGATATCTTTAGCAACGTGAGTCACGTGGTGCAAGTACGGAACAAGTGATACATACCGTTTCGTCTGTTTACTTGGTTCTGAGGGATGATGATTTGGACACTGTCACTATCCTCCGTGCCAGGGATTGGGTGCTTCAAGATGCAGATAGCTCGAATGACCCTGCCGTCCTCGACGACGCGTAATTTACCGCCTTCGGCCTCTTTGCCAGCACCAAAGTAGCTGGGGTCGCCAATGACCTGGTTGGCTTTGACGGTCTCGTCGCCGCTGCGTACACCGACAAACTTGCCACTCTGATCAGTCACGATCTCATGAACCGGCTTGTCGAGCATGTAGGTTCCACCGTAGATGGCAGATAGACGGGCGAAGGACTGGGGAAGCTCCCCGAGACCGTACAATGGGTAGATATAGGGTGACTTGCCATAGCGAGCCATCGAAGAGGTGTAAAGGATGATCCGATCGTAAGCAGGACGAGCAGGTTTCGTGATGTAACTGAGAAGGTGTCAGCAGAAATAGAATTATTTACACGCAAATGCTTACTCGTCGTCAAGATAGAGGGCCATGGCGTGACCAATGAAATCCTGTGTACCAGGTTCAAGACCAAACTTCTCATACACCGTCTTCATGGAGTCCCTATCGAGGTCGATACCTAACGCGACAAGATGAATCAGTGCCGTACCCAGCCAAGTTGATGCGCTAACCTTGATGAGTTGCAGGGTCGTCGTCCTTCCACCCTTGCAGGAATTCAAAGAACTTCTTAGCACGACGTTTTTCGAATAGACCCATCAAAGGGCTCTTTACAGCTTCTATCTCGGTGCTGGGGACTTTGGAGATTCTACCATCCCGATAAACAAAGCTTCCTGCGATCTGCTTAAACTCCAGATAGCGCGTCACGTCAGTATGGACGAGAATCTTGGTGAGTTCTCCGGAGGCGATGATAAACTTGGGTATCAGATCAACGGCGTAATCGCGATCGCGGCCGAGTTCCGTCGGTGGGGGCTGATCAGGCCTGAACTTACGATAGAGCTAGATGTTGATGTATGTGAGCAGCCGTAGGCAGCACTGACAATGTTGGGGCTCAACTCGCCTGCGTCAAGTTCAAGCTGGCACTATCGCCGCCGTAATAGTCATTTCTATCCATGTGAAGGACCTTCTTGCCCTCAACTGAGAGGAGACCAGACAAGATACACTCTGTCAGACCTGTGCCGAGAACGATGACCTGGAGAGCACGTCAGCAACATGAAGGAGCCACTATCAGATCTTGGGGTTGAATCACATCGTACACCTCATCCATGACTGATCGTTAGCTCTCAATTAGAACTGTGGGGGGTGGTTGTAGGATAGACGAGGGATGGAACTGGTAGGTGGGCGAGTAACGACCAGTGTCAACAAGTCGCAATCCACCAACGCCTCGACTATTACTTATAGCGGCCACGTGCCATCGGCAGGCACTCTGCAAACAAGCCCAACACACATGTTCATGGAACCGAAAATTCTCTACGGTATTACGCGCAGCACTAGCATATGACTCAGTGGCAAGTGTGAAGATAACAAAACACGAGTGATAGTTGTGCGGCGCAGATTCATGCTGCTGTCGCGTTCAATTTTCTCCATTGTCAGTTTCATGCTCCCCATCCTCGTCCGAGTCGAGTTCTTGTGATGTTTCGCGTCTGTTTCGCCGAGATGAACGCCCACGCCGACTGTTATTACCTCTGCCGAATACAGGCGAGTACTTCCTAGACAACCTCAAAATCGCTACGACGACAATCTGGTTAACAAGCGAAACAAGCGTATCACGGATCATTGGGATCGTACCAGCTTCATTTTTACGATAAAATTCAGCCCAAGACTTTCCGGGTCGCTTAGTTTCGTGCTGCCCGGTCATGGGTTGAATGCCGAAAAGGGATGAACACTCGAGGGGATAATAACGTACAGTTTCAGTAAAAGTTTGCCACCGCTCCTTAGGCGACATTTCGTCCCAATGATTCTTGGCAATGAACCTCGCGAGGATGCACCAATCTCCCTGCGTAAACGAAGAGCCAGGCTCTCCCATATCAGCTTCGTCCTCCTCGGTATCGGCGTCGGGGTCGCCGAAATCTGAAGAAGTTCCTTCAGAATGGAACACGCCTCTATGGTCACGGGAAGTTTCATTTGCTGACATTGCATCGGAGTGAGCATTGTCATCTTTCATTTCCTCTTCCACCTCCACCTCCTCTTCCTCATTTTTCTGGTCTTCGTTGTCCTCTGCATTGGCCACGGAATCGCCGTGATACGTAGCAAAGATCTTGTCGGCGATGTCATGACGTTGGTGCCAATGTGAAGCCCAGGAA
>QFEM01013174.1:0-10179 GCA_003316205.1 Boletus bicolor
GGAAGCCTGAATACGGATGCGTACTAGGGATGAGTTTGAATGGCTGGTGTATAGTGTCTTCCCTGTCCTTTGCGTACTCGCTGTGCGGAGTACAGGGCCTCCAAGGATCAACTACGACACGTCAGTGACAGTTGTCAGTAAACAGGAGGTAGTACGGTACCTTCGCCATCTATGATAGCCAGCTTATCTGCAGCGATTGCAAAGTCTCCGAGGACGTTCACGGCGGTAATGTTCGGCATCTCTGGGACTGTGAAGTATTTTCCAGGAGGATACGCCTAGAAAAGTTGACCAAACATGTAGTAGTCGGTCAAGAACGGAGCATGCTCAACAGGACAAGGACTTACCTGACGGCAGAGCTTCGTAGCATAATCCATAGTCAACAGCTTGGATACAATTCGAGGATGGTTTGGATCAGGTGGAGCAGTCTGTCATATGGTTAGCGTCTCCCTCGGTAACGTAAAACGAAAGATGTACGGAGAAGTAACCCCACTCGATGCAAACTTGGAATTGCCACAGACGCCAATCCTGAGATAGGGAGGTGTCGGTATACATGGTATCGTCATATGTCCCAAAACACTGAAGTCGATCACACAGGGTCAAGTCATTTAGTCGATGAAGGAAAGAAGGATTATGTTTGTCCTGACCTTCTCCACTGTCGAGTTTGATTCAAGGCAGGGCTTCACTTGGTTCTGAGATTGATGCGTTGGGTCAGACGTCGTTCACACTCCTAAAACAAGAGAATTGGAATTGTTCTCACCTCCCTGATCCACCGGGCATAATTCAAGACAGAGATATCGATCTTTTGATCGTCCCATAAAGTCAAAAGACGATCTTTATGTCCGATTGGCAAGGCGGCAATATCCGTAGCACCACCAATTGGCTTGCTCAACGATTCACAAAACTTATCGAACGTTGTGCTGCCCACCGCCGGGTCCCAAACCTTAGACTGCCATGACCCCAGCGGAGCCTTTCAGTTGATTAGCACGACAATTCGTAACTGTTGCTGGGAGTCAGCTACCTCAAGGACAGCAGCAAAGTCATCATCATGCTCGAGCTCTCGGAGTCCAAACAAAGCCTTGACAACATCCTTAATGTACGGTAGTTGGAGGAGCGTATCGATAGTCGTTATTGCGTTCTCGATGTGAGCAGAACACGCAGGATCGGCAGCTTCGCGAATGACTTCATAGTATTCCCAGTTGGAAAGGGTAGCATGAGTTACACCTGGGTGATACTGAGTGTGTGAAACAGCGATATTGTGCAGTAAGCACCTACCACTGGAGGCGATTGCTCCAAATACAAGCCCTGGGTATAAGATTTTCATGTGCGCCGCACGAGCACCCGCGTATGAACCCTTTGCGATTCCTCAGTTTCACGGGCAAGACAACTTGTGGGAGGTTGCCACATACACCATAGTAAATCCAAGGAGTGTGGGGTGATGTCAAATCTTCGTCTATGCCCCCAAACTTGACATGTCTCATAAAATTTGCAGAGTCTGCGGTAGCCTGGTCATTGTTCAACCATCTAGTGCGTTCACGTAGTTGTCAGTGTGTCTGGTTGAGCCACGGTCAATTTCGTCGAGCAGCCTCACCTCAAGTTATCCGTGCTGAAGTCAGGCACAGGGATAGACGTTCCTGTTGTACATTAACTTCGCCCATCAAGCATGAATGACACTACACGTACCATAGTAACGATGTTCGAGGACAACACCAACACCGCCAGTTGCATTCGTCAAAATCTCTACTATCCCTGTATCCAAGAACGGAAGTCGATCCTCTCCGCTCGTCTCGCCACCATCCAAAACGATGACTGGTCCACCCGAACCGGGTACATAGTGTCGGGTATTAATCCAATAGCGCTGCTTGAACGTTCCTTGCGACGGGTCGGTATGGTCAATAGGTTGTTCGAAGAACTGTTCTGGGAATTCGGGGTACTGAGGCCTGTGCTGCTGGGTGCCAGGCAGTTCGAGGGCGAGGCCAGTTGTCGAGCCCTGAAGAACCAGAGGCGACGTCTTGACCAAACGAGAAGCCTCCAACGCTCTCGTGCGAGCTTCTAGTTTCCAAAGGTTGACATGCTGAGGACTGATCGGCCCATGCCTGGAGGGTATCGTTGCACTCGCAAGTGTAACGAGGATGAGAGAGGACAAGCAGACGAACGGCGCGGTGAGCCTCATCAAGTTGAACATCAACCGCGGAGGCTTGTTCGCTTCCTTCCCGAGTGCACTGGCAACGCCGCCTATTAGCTTCTCTCGCCTGTCTCGGTCACACGCTCAGGCCATTACTAGGGCAGCACTGGCATGTGCGCGGACATCATGATATGGGAATCGATATGAGCCTCATCATAGTGCACACTCCTCCGGCTAGTCGCTATCAGACTGGGTACGACTCGGAGGAGCACGGGGTGAGGTTGTCCTGAGTCCCGCCGAAAATCTGGTAGGCAAGACATGATCATAGTCGCGTTAGTAGGCGGGGGTAACACTGCACTTGAGGAAGCTCTTGATCTTATCTCGGTAGCTGCCGTCTTCTAAGCTCTAACAAGTTGCTGAAGATTATGCGACAGTTTTTCGATACCCTCTCGAGCACCAGCACATCATCCCTAGCGACACCCACCAGAGACTGTCACTGAACGCATTTACGAATCACCATACCACGCGCGATCTAATGGCAAGGTTTAGGTATGATCTGAGTTGAGCTCTCCGTATCATCATCGACCCGGTCAACCCCCCATTAGTAAGGCCACCACTGTGTAACTCCTTGGGCACGATGAGCCAAACTTTTTTCATCAATGATCCATTAGTCCGGACAGACTTTATCCCAGGGCTGTGAAAATAATCATGTTCCCGTCCTACAAAAGGTGACCAGTGCATCGGTGACCGATCCATCCTCCCACCGTCCTCTCATCCACAATGCCCTACACCTCGTTCGCAGTCGCCGGAGCAGGTCCCACCATTGGTGGTCGCATCGTACAGGCACGTCGTATCCTTTACGATCCCAGAAAAAAGTTACTTGATGTTTATGACAGGCGCTGATAAACCGTGGAGCCTCGGTTGTAGTCCTTGCTCGCCCTGGGAGCACTTCGACTCAGAGCCCCCTTCTCCAAGGTGCTAAAATCACTACAGTGGACTATGCTGATGTGAAGACGGTTACGTCCATCCTTCGGGAGCACAACGTGGAAGTCATCATCTCCGCATTGGCATATGGTGCGATCCCAGCACAACGGCCTGTCGCCGAGGCAGCCAGGAAGGCGGAGGTGAAGTTGTTTGTGCCCTCTGAATACGGGATGCCGACCGAGGGCGGCAAGGACGGTCATTTTGCGATCAAGTCCCAGTTTGCTGGTAAGTTCGCCACAGCGATATACTCGCATCTCAGTATCTGATAACAACACGATTCACTCTATTATACCAGAGCATGTCAAATCCCTTGGGATTCCGGTACTGCGTGTCTACGTGCGTTCCTTTGACATCCATTTCCGCAAGCATGGAAAGGATTCATCCGTGCTTAATTAGAACGGTGTCTTCACGGAATTCATTCCGTGGTTGACGGGTGTCGAACTGGGCAAGTTCCATCTCCTAGGCAAACACACCGTTCCTTGTTCTTTCACGGCCTCGGATGACGTTTCAGGCAAGTAGCCTTCACATCCATGCAACTCGCTCACGAACTCGTCCTCTTGCAGGATTTATCGCTCATGTTCTCACCACACTGCCTGCCTCATCCCTCCACGATGCCACCTTCCGCATCCAGGGTGACCGAATGTCTCTCTCTTCCATTGGCGCTCTCTACGAGGCACGCATTCTTCCTGTGCCGGTCGCGCACGTCACAGAGCTTCCGGAGGGATTCGTGAAGCAGACATTCCTGCAGGGCAAGTTCGAAGAAGGAAGGTGCAGTACGGGCTGGGACAACTATGTCGACAAGGACGTTCCAGAAAACGCAGATAGTGGCAACAGGGCTTGGGAGGGACACAAGTGGAGATCAGTGAAAGAGGTGCTTGGTTTGTAATTCATTGCAGAGCTTTTCCCCTGTATCCTTGACTCGAAGTGTGCTCGACCATCTGCATACGATGTATCTACTATAGTGGAGGGTCTGTTGATTCACACCAGAGAAGTTGAATTTCAACTTTGTTTGCATTAGAATGCTGGTCAAGACACAGGAGCGCTGTCTACATGTCTAACGATAACCACTCGCTACTTCTCTTGCCCAACACGACCCCACCTGACTGCTCCGAACATTGCTGTTGCAAGTAAGAGGGAATCTGGAACTCCTGCACTTTACTCGGCAAACTTGCGAATTGCAGCAAAAGCCCGGCGGCCATGTGCCATCCAATGTGGCAATGGAATGCCCAAAGTCCCGGGTTGTCAGCAACAAAGCGGATGAGGACCCAACCGTACCCAGGGAGAGTAAGGGTATCTCGGCGCGGGGGATTGGTGAGACTGATTGGGGAGATACCCGGCTGGTAAATCCCTTGACCCTCGCCGAGGACCCAAAAGACATGACCATGAAGATGGAACCTATCTCGCGGCATCAACACCAACTAGCAGAACCGAATCCGACTGAACTCACGGGTGACTTGAGTCGTCATAGTTGTTGACGACCAGATCGATGACGGAAATCTCGTCATTAACAACCACGAGCTGCGTCGAGTTGTTGAAGCTGGTCTGTGCACCACCCTGATAGAATTGAAGAAGTGTCGGGTCTGTGGACTGGGGCGCCCAACTTGTGTTGTTCACAAATGCAAGGACTTGCGTTCCCCCCGACTGGACAGTTTGCTGGAAAGACATTGACACGAAGACGGGTTGCGTGCTGTTCGGTGGATCCATTGGAACGGCAGGTACGATCATGGTGCTGTCCAGGTCCAAACAAAGCTCGGGGAAAGCATCGGACCAGTCCGTTGAGGTAGGCGTAGTGGGTGACGCCCCGTATGCTAGTGTCGCAAGTACCATCGCATTTAAGTTGGGGTTCGGGAGCTTGTAGCAAACTTCCTGCATCTCTGCGCGGACGTTGTACGAACCAGCGGTCTGATTTGTAGTGAGAATAACGGAATACCGCTGTGCGACGGAAATGGGAACACGGTGGACATTTACGGGCTGGAGACTCGTGCCGTCGGCCTCTACCACTGCAAGGACGTGTTCATCGACGCTGAACACAAAGTCCGTGAGCGTAGCCATGTTGATCACTCGGAGACGATAGCGAAGATTTGACTCAAAGTTGAATACAGAGCCATTCATTTTGCCATTAATGAGGCCACTGTCTGGGGGTGGTTCCGCGCCCGGATTGGCACCGCCGTAGTTGGATCCATCGATCCCGGCACTGCTGAGGTACTGTGTGAGCAACCCTGCCGACATGTCATGATACCAGTCTGCGATCGATAATCCGTCAGTGAGTTCTGTAGGTTACAGATGGCCATTCGAACTACTGACCCGACAGGATGACGACAGCATCACGGTCGTACGAGCCGTATATGGGCTCATTGGGAGAATGGATCACAAGAGGACCGTATATACCATCCGTGTATTGAGTCGAGGCGTGTGCATGCCACCAAAACGTGCCGTATTGGTTGGGATTGATGGTAAAACGATAAGCTGAGAATAATACCGTGAGTACTTGCTTACGCGCCAGAGTACGTTGGAATGGGCTCACTAAAGTTCATGCCTGGTGGAATGGGACATTGAGTAATGCCATTAGTGCCGTCCATATAGTTGGTTCCGTTCTGAAGCTGGCCATGCCAGTGAATAGTAGTGCCATTTGACATCTTGTTAAAGACGTTCACGATGAGCTCGTCACCGCTGTTGACCTCGACCAATGGTCCTGGGAACTGCCCTGTATGAACGCGTCAGAGATGTCCTACCATGTCCTTGGGTATCTACTCACCGTTGACGACAAGCATCGTTCGCTCGAAATCGTCGGGGGCACCGTTCATTTCCTCAACGACCCATTCATAATATCTAGTGGTCGGGGTGCTCGTGATATCAAACGAAGGGTCAAGAAGAAAGGACGAATTGGTAGTGACATAGTTTGAACTGTTCTTTTTGAGTCCCAAACCTAGTCCAAGCCCGAGCGCGAGTGCGAGGACGACGACGATGCCGACCACAATTCCGCCTACGATGTATAATTTGCGACGGCCTGTCACCAACGAGAAAATGGTTAGTGGAGCTAGAGGGCGTATCAGATAACGCTTACTTTGTGCGTTTTCGGTGACGGCCATGCCAGTGGTGTTAGTGAGGGCGACACCCTCTAACTCTGCCTTGGGGTCGATGTCGGCATGGTCATGGGAACTGCCCTCTCGGGAGGTTGGCGGTTGTGCCATACGAGACGTGCTTTGGGTCGGGACAGTCCAGATGGACCGATGCTATACATAAGGGGTCTGGTGCACGTTCGTTCTAGTCATGGGACGGGTTAGTTGGCGGGACCAAGAAGGTCCTTTCATTTATTTTTAAGGCGACTCGCCAATTTATTTGAAGCACGGTGCAAATACAGCTCTGAGCACATGGATCAGATCGGTGAACCATTTTTTAGTTTGTCTGATCATGTCAATCAATGAACTAAACAGAGTCGTTCAGCGTGCCGGGGCCTAGTAACAATAGGCGCGTTGTTCCTCGCCTCAGCACTCAACGGGCTGGTTCGGTAGAGGCATATTAACATCAACAAACGCAAGGTCTCCGATCTGTGCGGCTCAACGTTTCTCAACTGCGCCGATGGTATGTATACCGCTATTCCGGGACACATGCGAGGTCATGCATATGATCCTTGCATAGCACATTCCCACACCCAACTTCAAATTCCACCGTTGCTTTGAGTGAGAACTAATTCTGAATGAAAATTCGGGTTGATACTTCATGGAAGTTGAGAGCCCAAGTGAACCTTGCAAAGCCCATCACTGCTCGTGAGGAGTTGGCAAATGACAGAGAACGGCAAGGACAGAGATAGTAAGCACCTGCAGAATAAGCACAGACTGATTTAGATCAGTAACCCCAGTCGAGGAATAAATACCGTCAAACCGTCACGCGTCGTGTATCAGATAAGACGAAGATGTATTGGATGCAAGGGGACATCCTCACTGATCTCGTTCATTCGAATCGTTCGACGTCCGTCAGCACCAGAGGTCTCACAACGCGATTCCAATTATCCGTCCAGGTACCCCATTCCCAACGAGTGCTCTCCTTGTGCCGAACCGGATGCGATGCACGATTCCGCGATGTTAATTGGAGCGAGGAACGCAGTTTCCCTAAAGCAGCGGCATTGGGGAACGACGTGAGTAACATCTGTACGACGGCGTGTTAACACTTCCCAAAATTACTTCATGCAACTAACCTCTAATTGGCCTGCCAGTTCCCCGGCGCCCTTGAACACGAGCCCGTTCTCACCGTCTCTAACAAGCTCCGGAAGACTTTAGAGGAAATATAAATAACTTATATCTGATAATTTGGCATGTGCTACTTACCATGCAAAATCAAGGGCGCAAACCGGGAGTCCACAGCCGAACATGTCCACCACTTTCATGGGTAAATCCAGCGCAGAAGAACTTGAATGCAAGCATATTCCCAAATCAGCGGATCCTGACAGTCGTGGTCTCACTTGCTGAAACGGATGAAAGACTGCCGATTTCTTACCTAGCAGTAAAGGATAATCTTCTGCCTCAAGCCACAGGCTAGAGCACCGCACATACGACCACTCCTCTTGAAGTCGGTTCACATCAGCCATGTATTTGGCCTTGAGAGGTCCTTTTCCAGTGATTACCATCCAAATCCGCGGCAACTTCCTGGGATTCTCTGACACCTTTGTTGGCAGGACTTCAAATGATACTCAAGCAGTGGGGGCCCACCTTTGTTGACATGCAAGGCCCGCTTATCGTACAACTTGAGTGCATCCAAGAGGATCGTGAAGTCTTCATCAGGAGTCCATGAAGTACTGCTAACTATCAAGGCTACTCTATCATCCCGTAATCCGGGCGTGTTGACGAGGGAATATGGTGACGATTGGGTGGTCTTGGAGGATGCCATTGTGGTGGTGGTGAATTGCGTAGTATACGGTCTATTCGGCGAGGGCAGATAGTCTTTTAAAGAGGGACTAGTAAGTGAAGGTCCCAAGCGGACGAATAGCTGAGGTTTGGTGTCAGGGACAAATGTCAGTCATGCTGGGACGTTCCGCACCTCGTGAACGTCGAGAGGTGAACACCGGTGGAAGTGGGACGGAGGGCGATCATGCAGAACTGCCTTCTGACCACTTAAACAATACGCTTAACCATGAGCGACGAACACAGTGGAAACGACACACGTCAGTCCCCACTCAGCGACCAAATGATCCTGCATAGCTCTGGTGACGAACAAGTGTGCATAAGCAGAGCGTCCAAAGGTAGCCTCAAACCTGAGCTCCATTAGCACGTTAAATATATAGACTCTGGCGTCCATACCATTTTGCTATCTTCACGAATGGATGGGAGGTACCCAACTTCAGAGCTAGTATACTGTATCCAAGATTATGCCAGTCAATGATGATCTTGCTGCTCCTCACGTGTCCGACTAGCCAAACAAGAGCAAGGGTAGGAATACTTGGAGGATTCTTGGAACACTTGTTAGCAATCTGTCTTGCACACCGTTCGGAGGTCCTACCTGGACCATGATGAACTCTGGTGGGGAGGATATTGTGAACATGAGAGTGTAAAGAATGGACATCACTTGATGCAATATCTTTATTGGTGCAGCGAAGACAAAGGGGACCTTGCGGAGGAAAGAGGGTGGCTCAGACAGGTAACAGAGTCGGGCATTCGGTAAAGAAGTGAGGGAGGGCACTGGTCTGGATTCTTGGATTGCACGTGGTATCGGTATGTTTGGGTGTTCTGAGAACGACTTTGCCACTTACCTCGGTACCCGATGAGATATGTGCTGAACCCAAGCTTTGCAAAACTCTCGGCATGATACATCATACGAGGGCTGCGTCCCACGTCGCCGAGGACGATGATAGCGACAGAGCGATGCTTTGGAGGTCGTTTGACATACTGGTATGTCGAAACTGTAAAAAGGATGAGCAGGAGCGACACGAAGACGGCGACGACTCTGAGGAGTGCCTCGGTCGTGTCACTGGTCATTGCATACAAGGGTGTGATTATGTAAACACACGGAACGGCCAAAAGTCTTGCCCGGCTCTCTATTCACAACCACGATGACATCAAGACTTGTGTCAAGCTCGCTGAGGGCAACAGCACGGACGAGCGTGCAGCCCAGCCGAAACATAGACTCTGCGCTGCGCTCATGGGTGAGGTTCGTCTCCTCCACCCCAGCGCTACGAGCTGTACATCGGGGGCCGACTCTGGCGACAGCATCGGGCATACATGCATCAAAGCCAGCTCCGGTTCTGAGTGTCAACCCTCCACAAAGTAAGTGTCATGATTAATACCCGCCAGTCTCGTTTAATTCCTTGCAGCGCGATCCATGTTCATTCAGACCGAGACCACGCCGAACGATGATTCTCTCAAATTCATTCCTGGCGTTCCTGTGATGGAGGAAGGAACCGCGGAATTTCTCGATACCCACTCCGCACTTGCATCGCCGCTAGCCATCCGGCTCATGGGTATAGAGGGTGTCAAGGCCGTGTTTTACGGTCCGGATTTCGTCACAGTTTCCAAGGATAGCGAGAACCCATGGGCTGTGATAAAACCTGAGATATACTCAATGTTGATGGAACACTTTTCCGCCGGGCTTCCCCTCTTTCGTTCTCAGGAAGACCGAGATGCTGCAGGCCCCCAGGACACTAAAATTCTCGACACGGATTCTGAAACCGTAGCTATGATTAAAGAACTACTCGAAACTCGAGTACGGCCAGCTATTATGGAGGACGGCGGAGATATCGAATACAGAGGGTTCAGCGATGAAGGATTTGTCAGAGTTAAGCTAAAGGGCAGTTGTAGGGGATGCGACTCGAGCACTGTTACGCTAAAGTCTGGCATTGAGAGGATGTTGATGCACTATATTCCTGAAGTGAAGGGTGTCGAGCAGGTATGGGGCTTCTTTCTCGGCTACGCTTCTTGACTCACCTTTCTATTTCTTCAGATATTAGACGAGGAAGAGGCCGTTGCATTGGATGAATTTGCCAAGCTTGAGGAACGCTTAGCCCACAAAGAGAAGGAAGAACCGAAGTAGGCTTCGGAATACTTTATGCACGCATAGTCCACTGACAGTTGCTACAGAATGGC
>QFEM01013176.1:0-17012 GCA_003316205.1 Boletus bicolor
CGCCCGAAGCTCATGTCTATAAAACATCCGGCTACACCCCGACGGTCCCCTCCAATGGTCGCTACTCCCGCATTTAAACCACAGACCCTAGTTCTGGAACCCGACGTCCAGCACTCGTCGCAATTGACAGACTCGCCAATCTCCGGCTCGCCTTTGCAAATACGTCCATATTCCCCGCTCGAATCCTTGCAGTCACCCGTCCCTTTCCAGTCGAACGCACCTGTAGTCAATCGTCCACCACCATCACGGTCTCCTACTCTTTCGCGTCCTCGCAGGCGGTCTTCCCAGCAGCGCGTCTCCCTAATTGCTGGCCGTGTCTCAATCGCTCCGATTGAGCCACCTTCGCCGCCCCCAGCCATGCCACAGATTCTCCGTCGATCTGGCAGTACTGGAAACATGCTGTCGTCTGTCTTCAGCACCGGGCCTCCAACTCCAACATCCGATCGACAGATACTTCCAGATGGAAAAACAATTTTAGATTTTTTTATCGAGCGAGAAATTGGCCGAGGTGCATACGGCCTGGTCAAAAGAGCTCGGGAATACAAATCGGATGGCACCCTTGGGGTATGCACTTAGTTCTTTCACACCCCGGACACCAGTCCTCATCGTGCAGTAGCCACCCCTGGTCATCAAGCAGATAATCAAGTCGCGTATCCTCGCTGATTGCTGGAAACGACACCACGAGTACGGAACAATACCAATAGAGATTTATGTAATGTCTCTCATATCTGCTACGTCACACACTCTTCCTCCTCCGCGACCATGGGATCCGAGACGACATCGCCGCTCAATATCTCCTTCATGTACCCCCGAATCAGATTCCTATTGGGAGGAGGGCAAAGTAGTCAAGGGTCACCCGAATATCTGCCCTTTGCTAGACTTTTTCGAGGATAACCATTACTACTATCTCGTTCTACCATCGACATCTCCTGAACATTTTCCAAATGAACCCCGCCCTCCGACGGATCTTTTTGATCTGGTAGAAGCATATCCAGAAGGCCTTCCCCCCGCCTCCATTCGCAGCTATCTCGGCCAGATGGCCGATGCTCTCTGTTTTCTGCATGACCGCGGGATTGGTAAGTGCTGCGCCGATGCTCATGCAATGGACGTTTGACGGATCTGCGCAGTTCACCGTGACGTAAAAGACGAGAACGTAGTCCTTGGCCAAGATGGCCTATGCGTTCTGATCGATTTTGGTAGCTCAGGACTGATCAAGAATACTGGTTGGGATACGTTTAGCGGGACGTAAGTCTCCTACTTTCTCAGAACCCCTTTTGTCCCGAATATGAACTTCTCTGGCAAGGCTGGACTATGCCGGACCAGAGATCCTACGAGGCGAGCGATATTACGGAAAGGAGCAAGACGTCTGGGCGTTTGGGGTCGTGGCCTACGTTCTCCTAGTTGGGGAATGTCCATTTTTAACTGCAGCCGAAGCACAGGAGGGTTTAAAATCTCCATTCGCGAACGCGTCAATCACTTTAGACGACCGCTGTGGTGATGACAAGGGAAATGATGGGGAGGAGGGGGACGGAGGGGGTGCCCTCGGGGATGCTGCAGCACTCGTGAGGGCGTGTTTGCAGGTGGAAGTCGACGCGAGACCGACGTTCGAAGACATTCTCCGGTGTCGTTTCTTGAGTGGTCACGATGGCTGGGGGATGAAGAAGCCATACGGAAAGCAACCACAAATCTCCCCACAACCGAGCGCATTCCCTGCACGTGTCACCTGATCGAGAGGAACGAGGCTAAGGTTTGGCAGAAGACATCCAATCAGGTCAACTTTAGGAGAAGGGTAATTGGCTTGTTATAGTATGCAGCCATGGATTTGGCATATTGCTCCCGTCTGGCTTCTACTTTTACGTGTCCATCACTGCGCCATCTCATCCTGTCATTTTCAGCACTGTTGTCGGGAGAGCTGCATGTATCAATACCTGTAGCAACTTGAAAGAATAAAACTGTATCTAATGAGATGCTGGAGGGGTGGTGGCCGCGGAGTTATAATTCGGGTGGCCGGTGCCGGGCGGAGTTGACGGCATATCTTTATCAGCGAAATCGAATCACATCGATTTTGAATCGATAAAAATTTTCGGAGCGGAAGGGTATAACTATCAACAAACATCTGGCATCTCTTTCTTTCTTTCTTTCATACCACCACATCCTCTCCCTTCTCCGCCTTTTTTTTTTCTTTCATTTCTGTACACATAAGTGAGTATCCTATTCATGTCTCTTATCCTCCTCATCCACCTCTCCTCTTTCATTCTTATCTACGCCGCCGTTTTTGTCGAGACTCTGATGTTACCGATCTTTGCGATGAGCATCTCTGAGATCCATGCTCATCTCCTGCATGTAGAAACTCATCAAAATGGGAAAGGAAAAGATTCACGTTAACGTCGTCGGTCAGTATCGCCTCCCGTCATTGGTGACCCCACTGATCAAGTGATCGCAGTCATCGGTCACGTCGACTCCGGAAAATCGACCACTACTGGCCACTTGATCTACAAGTGCGGTGGTATCGACAAGCGTACCATCGAAAAGTTCGAGAAGGAAGCCGCTGAGCTCGGAAAGGGTTCTTTCAAGTACGGTGAGGCATCGATCGGTTGCGATCGATGCGACATGTCGCTGATGATATGTCTAGCATGGGTGCTCGACAAGCTCAAAGCTGAGCGTGAGCGTGGTATTACTATTGATATCGCCCTCTGGAAATTCGAGACTCCCAAGTACATGGTCACTGTATGTCATTGCTTTTCAAGCACGTAGCGGGCGCATTCTCACGCTGAACTTAAGGTCATTGACGCCCCTGGACACCGTGATTTTATCAAAAACATGATCACCGGTACCTCCCAGGCTGACTGCGCCATCCTCATTATCGCCGGTGGTACCGGTGAGTTCGAGGCTGGTATCTCCAAGGACGGTCAGACCCGTGAACACGCTCTTCTGGCATTCACCCTTGGTGTGCGTCAGCTCATCGTCGCTGTAAACAAGATGGACACGACCAAGGTGCGTTGTACATTCTCTTCGGATGAATGTGGTTTCATGTGTCGCCAATAGTGGAGCGAGGACCGCTTCAACGAAATTATCAAGGAAACTTCGACCTTCATCAAGAAGGTTGGCTACAACCCCAAGGCTGTGGCTTTCGTGCCCATCTCTGGCTGGCATGGTGACAATATGCTGGAGGAGTCCCCCAAGTGAGTATTGTGTTATACAGATTGATCCCCAACATTCTCAAAGCGCCGAAATAGCATGCCCTGGTACAAGGGCTGGACCAAGGAGACCAAGGGTGGTGTCGTCAAGGGAAAAACCCTCCTCGATGCCATCGATGCCATCGAGCCTCCTGTTCGTCCCTCCGACAAACCCCTTCGCCTTCCTCTCCAGGATGTCTACAAGATCGGTGGTATCGGAACAGTGCCCGTTGGTCGTGTTGAAACCGGTATTATCAAGGCTGGCATGGTCGTTACTTTCGCACCTTCAAACGTTACCACTGAAGTCAAGTCCGTTGAAATGCACCACGAGCAGCTTGTTGAGGGTGTCCCTGGTGACAACGTCGGTTTCAACGTCAAGTATGTCACTTACCTCCCGAAACTATTGTCGCCCCATTAACTCGTTTGTAGGAACGTCTCGGTCAAAGATATCCGTCGTGGGAACGTCGCTTCCGACTCCAAGAATGACCCCGCAAAGGAGGCTGCTTCCTTCAATGCTCAGGTCATCGTCCTCAACCACCCCGGTCAGATTGGTGCTGGTTACGCTCCAGTACTCGACTGTCACACAGCCCATATCGCCTGCAAATTCGCCGAACTCATTGAGAAGATTGACCGTCGGAGTGGCAAGTCTCTTGAGCAGTCACCCAAGTTTGTCAAGTCAGGTGATGCTTGCATTGTCAAACTTGTTCCTTCCAAGCCCATGTGTGTCGAGTCCTACAACGAGTATCCACCGTTGGGTCGATTTGCCGTTCGTGACATGAGACAGACCGTCGCCGTTGGTGTCATTAAATCTGTTGAGAAGACAGACAAGTCTGGTGGTAAAGGTGAGGTTCTCAATATTCAGTGTTGACAAGCAACCTCATTCTTCTTCCAGTTACCAAGTCCGCTGAGAAGGCCGCCAAGAAGAAGTAAATAGATGTAGAATTTACTGTATCCTTCTTTCTTTCTGGCTTTCTCCTGCTCTCTGTTTCCCTAGCTTCATATTGTGTGCATACCTGCGATGTCCCTTCCATTTACGCGCTGTCTGTACGAACATTGACGAAGACAAGTGCATTAGGTCATGCCCAATGACTCTGCAGGTTACTCCGTGATGCAAGTTGTTCGCATAGATGATGAAATCAAGCAGATGAATACTTCCTTGGCAAAGATGTTCGACGACTTGGTCCCTACGAGAACTATCAGACAAATGCAGCTAGTATTTGTCCCGAGTGATGGATGTTTGCATTCCACAGGGGGTCATTCGTGTACTTATCGGCCGCAAGCGAACGTGTGTCCTCTCAGGCCCTAAACGCCAGAACGTTGTGTGAATACCCGCCCAACACTTTACCCAGGTGAACGATGGTTGAACCCAAGGCAATCATCCGCACGTACAGACCTGGCGATGAAAAAATTGTCAAGTTCACGCTCGGGCTGGCCGCTATGGAAGGGCTTGCGGTAGCCAACAGACGAGGTAGATCCAAGTTCCCCACGAAAAAAAAACAAGCCCGCGGACTGACTGATCGAGCAGCTGCATTCCATCCATTGATCCTGAGCTTATGGGTCGGATTATCGTGTATCATGATTCAATTACTGAATTGGTGGCCGAAACTAGAGTATCGCTTGTTGGGATGGTTGTTGCCTCTGCCAGCTTTCGGTTGTTGGGGCATTGCGATATTGTTCGCGATCGATTGGTACGCATTCGCCCTTGACTGACGTACAGGCACTTATACTGTCTTTTTGTCTTCCAGGTTCAATCGGCCATACTTTGAAGATGCTGCATCTGACCTCATGCGTAGGCCCGATTTCGTAAACCTGCAGAAATACTACGCTCGCTCACCATCTTCGGGGCTTTTTATCCTCGAATACGGTAACCAGTTTGTTGGCCTCGCTGCCATCGACGCCTCGACGGATTCGCAATCGGAGCAGAGCCTTGTGAAGAAAAGCGAACAAGGCCACGTTCTTGCAGACAAGACCAAAAATTTCTACTCCAGTGGCACATCTTCGGTTGCAACTATCCGACACTTTTTCGTGGAAGAGCGATTTCGCAAATCCGACGTGCAGCAGGATATCCTAGCGTTTGCAGCCCGCCATGTTTTCACGACGGCACAGGATGTCAAGGTCCTCAAAGCCTCCGCTACTCCCCTTCTTGGCTATAAATACAATACCTTGCGTGGATTGGGATTCTCGGTAGAGAAACAGGTCGGTAAACTTGGCATTTTTGGCTGGAGGGTAGACGCAATGAACCTGGAGAGAGCCCGATGGGAGAGGGACCAGAGAAAGGAGTCGTCTAATACTTGATGTTGTCATTGCCCAGCTGGCTTTTTTGTTGTTGCAATATCTGTATGTTGACCCATGGATCACACGCATCTATGGCACTTCTCCCTTCCATCGTCGTCGACCCAAGCGGCTCGTGCCCACACCAGCCGTTGATTCTTGTTCAGTCCTCTACTTCACAGACGTGCTTGCCTGTACTCCGCAGCCTTATCCGGCCCGCGAAACGTCCAGCACAAACCTTATTGTTCTGTTTTCTTTACCCTCCGACATCACTGATCGCAGATTGGCCGAACATCTTGAATGACTCGCTAAAGGTGTTTGACTACACTGAACAAGTTCCCGGATACGATGAGACGTATAATTCACGCGATGACATCCTGGCCACCGTTCGTTCAGGTCAGTAAATTCTTAAGGGGGAAGATATCGTAGTGATGCTCATCGCGAGCAGTCCCCCCAGGATCGCTTCATGTGATCATAGACTCTGTCGACACCCTTGCTACAGATCTCGCATCAAACTCTCAGACGTACAAGTTTATCAAGTCCCTTCTTAGCCTGATCACCTCCCGTTCGCGTGTGTAGCATCCGTCTTGCTGCATCCAGCATTTTTCTCACTGTACTCGCCACAGAGCCGTCTGTGCTGATCCTTCATCTGCTTCTCTGTCCTTTACTGCCAATATTGACGCAAACCCACCTCTCTGCAACTCTGACACACATAATTGCCCACCCTCCGTCTCTGCTTACTCACCTGGCATCATCGTACCTCGCGCCCCCGCCACCTGCTGGGCCAGCTGAAAAGTTTTGGACCGTCTTTATTCCAGTTTCCGAACGTATCCATGAAAGTGAGGCTCTCGTCTATGGACCTGAGGGTAGTGGTACATGTTTCGGAGGAGGGGCACACCTGCCAGAGTTTGTTGTCGAGCTGGTAGTCAGAGGAGCAGCCACGGAGGGACGTAAACGAGGGATCGAGCGGACGATCGAAGCATGGTGCGGTATCAGTCCAGGGCGCCTTCAGAAGCTGGATAGCCTAAAGAGTATTTGGTCTCGAAGCAAATTCTCAGACGAGGTCTGTATCTCGTCGTTCTGGATTCGACATCGTTTGATCAAAATTTTCAGAAGCCACTCGATACAACACAGACTTTATCCTTCAACTTAAAACTTACTCCATCCCAGGAGAAATCGAGAGCACAAGTCCCTCTGCCTTACGCTCACGAAGGTCAGATCTCTCTGGTGTGTAACTATAGATGTAAATGCCGTATTGCAGGTAAACCTATGCCTTCAGTGTCTTCTACGAGAGGAACAATTCTCTATGAACCAGACTCAGCCGATGACATTGACGATGATGATCCCGACGAAGATCTCGATATCTAGTCAAAGTAGCAACTTTCGTGTTTTGTTGTGGAGAACTACGACTATGCGAATCGGTGATCTGGTAAACTTGGAGGCTCCATGGAGCTCATTACTCGAGACATTCTCTTCTTCTTACCCTCATTTTAACCATCAGCTTTCCACTCTCCAAGAGAAAATAGTCCTTCAGGGATTCCATCCAAGTCTTTGGATCAAAGCTGTCATCGAATTCCATGTCGAAATGCATGATGATCAGGGATACAACTGCCCTCAATTCGAGAATCGCCAGGGGCTTCCCCGCACAGTTTGCTGGCCCCGTGGAAAAGGGTATGAAGGCACTACGGTCCAATACAATCTCTTGAGAATCGAGATTATCCAAACTCCATCGATCTGGCCAGAATTCATTCGGGTGTGGAAAGAAATGTCTTGGATCACGATGCAGAACATAAGGAGGCACTTGGATATGAGTACCCTCTTTGATGTAGCTGGACGACACGTGAGATAGGGAAGCCATGGATTTTGGCTAGACCGTACTGAGTGCCTATCAGCTTGCCTCTCGTACCCCTCGCAGGTGCACGCTGTAGCGCCGTTGGGACGGGAGGCTGGAGACGCAAAACCTCATTTCTGACGTGGCCATATAAAATAAAGAATCAGCACCTTCCGCAGACAAAAGTGGATGAAAACAGACATCACTGCATTTAATACAGGGAGACTGTGCAAGATTTCTGTGTCGAGAGAGCTTGTCTCTGTCGGCGGGAACGCTGCATCTACCTCTTCGCGTAAACGTGCGTAGTACGTTGGGTTCGTGAGTAGATAAAATACAATGTTCTTTAAGACTGTAGCAGTTGTGTCCGAACCTGCTATAATGGCGAGAAGCGAGTTCGAGACAATCAACGAAAAGAGTGATTCCTGTGAATCAGTGTGGGATGCCGCGATCTGAATTTGGCACTCAGTGAAACACGACTACAGCAGACATAGCATTATTATCTACCAAGTGGTGAAAAAGATCCTTCCTAATTGGTTCTTGATCGTACCGTATCTTGGCTCGTTGGAAAGCAAACGATCCCAAGGCACGCATTGGTGCTCCAAAGTATGGAAGGTTGCGCATCACACATGAAAACCATGGGACGGCTTGGCACAGACAAGCGTAGCTGGAGGTGATGAGAGAATGATTATGAAGAATGACATAGACTTACTAGAGTGACCTCGACATGTTGGGGAGGAGTTGTTCAGTATCACCGTCCCGCATGAGCTCGAATCCGCCCCCGAAACTTGAGTGGCCGTGCTTTGCAGTTGAGAATGATTTAGGTGGTATAAGGACTGACTTACGCCATATCTCCCATGAAATCGAACCTGGCACCAGCATAAGCGAGAGGAATCATGCAGAGACAACACTTGCGTGAAGTAACTGATCCAAGTTGCGATGTTGATACAAGCAACTCCACCTTGTTCCTTACAGATAGCTTTGAGAGTGTTAATCAGTTGGTGAGCACGCAAAAGCATCAGATCCTCATAGTCCCTCAGGGGAGAGTTTGAAAAAGCTTTGTTCCAAGCTTTCCGTAATACCGCATGACGCTGCAAGTCGCGGGTGCTGATCAGGTTGAGATGTTCCATATCTTTGTTGCTTATCGGAGTCATTCGCCTCCCCTCGAATACTAGTCCAGATTGGAGATGAGCCCGAAAGCTTGTATGATAGCCATATTTGAGAGCCTTACGAGGTCCCTTTGGCATGCCTTGCGAGCCGAGGATGTATGGAAGCATATCTTTGTCAGTAACGGATAGTTCGTTTGGCCCTTGACCTCCGTCAGCAGAGCCACATAAACATGCATTGAGTGGCATACCAATACGGACGATAGGACCATATTGATCGTGCAACAGTTTGCGGTATTGGTGGGCTTTTCCGCGAGAGTAAATTACAACTGCCCATAGCTGGGATATCTTGCACATGATGGGGCCAGGATATTTCGCGAGGGGATGAAATGGGGAGAGGCGATACACCAAAATCGACATGAACAGAGTCACCAAAAAAGTCACATAGGCTGCCAGAATGGCCGTCGAAAATGAGAACGCATGGTTGATCAAGACCCATGCGGGAAGTAAAGGGACTGTCAAGATGAGCAGCAAGCACCACGGGAGAGAGGGTTCATGCTGATTAAACTGATGGTGTGCAGCCTGAGAGTGTGACGTTCACCGAATCAAATTAATGGTGGTTACTGGACTGCAAATGGAAAACCCACCAAGGCACAGAGAATGTCCAATGTCAATGCACTCGCCACGGTCATCGCAGTACTTGTTCACGCTCATTTACTCCGGAGCTTGAAAAAGACCCCATCGAGAATGGTGACCCCTAAAATTAGGGCACTGAGTTATGGCGTAGTTTCACCTGTTCCTGTTCATTACATAATAATAATATCGCTTATCAAATTCCTTAATTAGGCAACCAAGTAGGATGTGAATATTTGAGCCCCAGTGCAGTCCCCCCAAATCTGGAGACCGACTCCAATTATCGCCTTCAGAAAGAATATCAGCGATGCATTCTGGTAAGCTGTATCATGACGGTACGACCCCTGTTTCCTGTGTAACCACCCGTAAATGGCTTGCTTGGTGGGAGCGGTCGGGTGCCAAGGAAACTAACTGCTGTGGTAGCTGTGTCTTTGCTGTGGTAAGCGCTACCAATGTTCAAATTGTGAACCTGACCCTTGATAGTTGCATTGGTGCCACAGCGGATCATCGTCGACTACTTGCCTGACCAGTATTGAGCGACAACTGCCGTAACTTGCGCCTCGTAGGGATGTATGTGCTACTTAATCGTATCTTGCTCTAGCGACCGATATGCAGCCTCGTGCTCTGCACGCAACCATTTTTTTCTCTTTTCAAATGAACGGGAATAACTCTGAGCCCATCCTCAATCCAATGGTACCTCCCAACCAGTCGTTGCAAGCGAGTACGAAGTAGCAAGAAATGTCTTTTTTGTTACATTTGGGGTACAAAGCCCATGTCTCATCGGAATGATGATCGACAATGCTGTCATAGGCTCTATCATGGGATATCCTTTCCAGCATACCCAACGACTGGAAAATAATTCAAACAACCAAACCTTCCCCAGTGCTATTCGCTTACTTCGCATCCAGGTAGCTCGCTTCTAAAATCACATTCGCTATTTTGATCCTATCAATAAGGACATGTGCACTTACTGTGGTACACATGTCGGCACTGGCAAAAAGTAAGTCACTCGTCAAGTGCGTCGACTATTCCCGGCAGTGAGCACACTCCGTTCCTTTAGCTGGTCCCGTCCAAAATTGCGGTGTCATGGAATTGATCCTCGCTATATTCTGGATTTTTGCATCTGGGCCATCCTCATATCTCTTTCTCAAACGTGTCCATGCCGTTTTTCTGGAGGAGAGATTCGTTCGTCATGTTTTTACAATCCTTTGGATCGCCGCAGTCGGGGCCTCCGTGGTAGTGCTTCCCGTGCCGTTGCACGATTACTATCAAATCGCAAACACAAAGCACTGCATCAATGTCAAAATCAAGAGTTATGTGTCCGTGGCATTCGTTATTCCCGTGCTGTTTGATGCTTTTGTATTCTTTGCGATCAGTTACAAAATTCTCAAGTTCCATCCCACTACAAAGCCAACAAATTGGAAGACTTTTTGCTGTGGTGAAGCTCTTCCTCGTATATCCCAGGCAGTCCTACAGGGTGGACAACGATATTATATGTACGTCCTTCCTCTCTGATCATGATTTGAATATCAAGACTCGTTGCACAGGATCACAACCGGCGTCAACGTTACGCGCTCAATTTTAGCCATATTGCCCAATGTTTCTCCAGTTTTGCAATTATCGCCTTCGGTTCCCGCAATCACACTTACGAGCGCGATGGCATGCCGTGTCTTTCGGAATCTCAAGTGCGAGGCATTGCAAACAACAGAAGTCGGAATCTTGATCACGATTCGATTTGCGGACAGAGAACATGTTAATGTTCATTTGCCAAGAACCACAGATGTTGCGTCCGCGGAATCTGTCCCGGAACAATGTTGACGGTGATTGGCGTGAAACTCGGGAACACGAGCCAACGATTAGTATCTATCACGAGTTTATTGTAGCGTTGCAACATGTACCACTATATACCACGGACAAGGCACGCGGGTGGGCCGAAGCCATAGGATATCAGTGACTAGACATCAATACAAAACGAGGGAACAATCACGGAACGTGTACAACAAGATGCGATGTGCGTAATGGGTAGGCGTAAGAATATTATGGGGTGATCGGGACCTTCAAAACATAGATGTAAGGGAGCGACATGCTGTCTGAAGGGCTAGCTTCATGGAGACGAATTAGTCGAAACTGTCGACGGGTGTTCAAGACATAGGATGAACGTTTTCGTAGACAACTGCAAGTGCAAGTTAACGAAAGTTGGCATTGAGCTAAAATCTCTTTATAGTCGAAAGCGCCGCAAGGGAAAGACGACGGAGGGCATTCCTGTTGGTACCTCCTTGTCTGGAACCCGATTCGGTCATGCCAATGGTGGCAAGCTCGACGGTGCTATCCTGAACTGCGGAGGAGTATTCAGAGACTGTCCGCGACCTCACGTACTCCTGTCCCGTAGGACTATGAGGGATGAGTGTCAGTGGACCAACGTCATATGGCGGTGGAGGGGCAGTGATCAAAATCACGCTGCCATTCTCGCTGTCTTGACTTGTGACAACCCTGAAACTGACATCTCTGTCCATGCTACCGCGATGCTTGCTAACGCTCTGCCGCGTGACAAGCTGCTTGACGCGTCCGCCAAACATCTTGGCATGCTTCATGAATGTTTGGGACTTTGAGACGCGTGGGGCGCGAGGAGAAGGGTGATGAGAATGCGGCTGACGCGAAGGCAAGGATGGATAAATGACTGTCTCTGGTATGAGCTCTCCCAACCGGGAATCGTGAATATCCCCGGAGAGTGGTGAGGAGCGAGGGATCCCAGGCGTTACACTCTCACGCCATGCCTGCAAGCTGTCCAGTGTCGACGGAAAAGTATCCGTACCTGTGGGCTTCAGAGCCAGACGTGCCGGTGAAGATGTCTGAGGGGACATGGTGTACGGGCACGGTGACAGCGCAGGAGGCAACGATACTGGTGATCTAGCCAGAGAGGACGGCAGGTTGTACGCCAAGATGGATGAAACTTGTGAGGAAGGGGACACCGCACTCGGGCTCAGTGCTGGTGTGGATGCAGGGCTACTATCTGTGTCAACCAAAGTAGCGTCAGGCAGGTTATGCCGAAATATGCGATCCGTCTCCGTGTGACCTCCGAGGTCGCTGAGCCAAGTAGATGAAGAAACCTCCCAGGGACGAGGATTCTCGGACTTGGATCCACTACGCATCGGCTCATTCGCGGCGGCAACTGTGGCAATGGGCAATACACAGATTACTGTCTCACTTTCGACATCTTCTAAATGAGGAGTGGGGGGCATCAACAAGAACTGGCTTGAAGTCGGCGAGGCAAAGTCAGCGACAGCGGTGTTTCGTGAACACGATGACAGGACCGGAGCTGGCGTTGGCGGGGCAGACACGCGCCGGCTCAGTTCTTGCACATCACTGAACGTGAAGCATGACGAGGAGACAGGAGTCGGAAGAGAAAGTGGTGTGATTGGAAGTGTCAGATCAGTACTGAAGGGGCAATATTCTGATGGGGGGACCACGATTCGCAGCGGGGGAGGCTTCTTGGCGAGGTGAGTTGCAGCGCTGCCAGGGCAGGAGGGTCTATGCAATTCCTCGAGCGAGTCGCTCAGCGGGGACGCACGATGGTCCATGACCTGGGAAATGAGGAATGAGAACTACAGATATGGATATGGAGAATTAATACCGTCAACGATGGCTTTGTTGGCGAGCTCACGGTTGCGGGGTGGTACTTTGGAAGCTGCTGAGGTTTGAGTGTTTGAAGACTCGATATAAAAGTAGTATGCGAAAAGAACATACGGGGGACTCTGGCCAAGCACCCGGGAATTGCTTCTCTGGTGTGCACGGCATCGAAATTGCAATCCAACGACCAGACCCAAGTCAGATGAGCACAGAAGGGAGGGACTCGAATCCACAAACCTCGCAGCCTGAGTCGCCGTTTACCTTTATACTCGAATCGAGAACGTCCGTTTCCAGAGCAAACGAAGAATCCCATCAAGATTAGTATGGAAGCATCCAAAGGAGATATTAGCTTCTATGTGGTATTGGCATGCTACAGATTCCCTCTAACTGCTGCATCCACACTCTGCGCAAAGTATTCAATGTTGCTGCTATTCAGTCCAGCCATCGAGATACGGCCATCCATTGTCATGTAAACATGGGCTTTCTCAGCGAGAGCTTTGCACTGTTCAGTCTGGAGCCCAGTGAAACTACACCATATGACATTTCCATGAGTAACTTCGAAGCGGACATTGAGAGAGGCACACACCTGAACATGCCAATCTGGCTCTTGATATGTTCCCATGTTCCTGGAGTCTGGAAGCCGTTGGTCAAAAGCTCATACAACTTTTCTCTCATGTTGATAATGCGATCTGCCATGCCCTTGACTTCACTCTCCCATTCTTGGTAAAGCTGAGGGTCTGACAGAATCGTGTTGGCGATATGAGCACCATGCAGGGGTGGGTTCGAGTACATGGGGCGCACGATAATCTTGAGCTGACTTTCGACGCGTTTCTTCTCTTCCTCGCTCGTAGTGGTGAGTGAGAAAGCGCCAACACGCTCGCCGTAGAGCCCCATGTTCTTAGCAAATGACTGGCAGAGCGCTACGTTATGGCCTTGTGAAACAAAGTGACGAACGGCAAAGGCGTCCCGTGACGTCGAGCCAGAAGCAAAGCCCTGGTATGCCATGTCAAAGAAGGGGAAAAGCTTCTTTTCAGCGAGGAGGTCCGAGAGCTCCTTCCATTGCACTTGGGTGGGATCAACCCCAGTGGGATTGTGTGCACAGGCATGCAGAAGCACGATAGCACCTCCCGGGGCGCTCTGGAAACTGCATGAGGAAAGGTGACAGTTTTGAAATCTGCACGAACCATCAAGTCCTCCTTCAGGCCGTCAAAGTCAAGGCCGGCTGTCTTCTTGTCAAAGTACCTGTATGAGCGAACTTCCAGACCAGAGTCCTTGAATAAGGGAATGTGGTTGCCCCAGGTAGGAGTGGGGAGATAAATGATTTTAGCGCCAGGATAATGCCTGGCCAAGAAGGCGCCGCCAATTCTAAGGGCACCTGTTCCGGAGATGGATTGGGTCACTGCGATCTGTTATATATCCGGGGTTAGTGCACTTCCAAAGCAGATTACAGGTGAAACGGACCGCATTTCGGGTTAGTGGTGGGCTGTCGGCGCCGTAGGCAAGCTTGGCAGCGTTTTGAGTGAAGGTGGCGAGACCAGTGATAGGAAGATACTCCTTGTCCAGCTTTGCAAGGGCCATCTTTTCTTCCGCCTATGGCACGCTGGGCGTTAACGGGCTCATGGTGCGGCAGAAGAAGAAAAAAAAAACCTTCTTGACGGCGTTCAGAACATAAGGTTTACCGTTTTCGTCCCGGTAGGCACCGACACCCAAGTTGATCTTGCGTGGGTCTTTGTCGGCTTTGAAAGCCTCGGTGATACCTAGCAAAAAGTGAATGGGCAGATCATGACGGAGAGTTGTACTGACCAAGGATTGGATCGGGAGGTCCAGCAGGGACGGCGGACCAGGTGGACAAGGGAGCTGCGGTACGGAGGAGAGAAGGAGTGCGACGAACGGTGTTCATGGCGAGCATCGAGGTAGGGAACGTGAGGATTTGGTCGCTGCGCAGATTCGGTTTTATTGGATGCGTCCGGAATCGCCCGAGGGCGCTGCTCAGAGTGGCACAACCCATGTTCAATGCACAGCGACCTCGTCGAGGACACCGAGCACGACGAATGCTAAAGCTACGGGAATCTCAGGCTTTCCCTTTATTTATATCAATCCCTTGACAGTATCTCACTCGTTGCTGGGCAGAGCAGATACCTTAAACCTAAAATAGGGTCACTGAGTAGTAGATAAGATCTGATTCGTTTAAATAACTTTTGCCCACCAACCATGACTGGAGTGATCGAGGTCGTGAACCAGAAGGACGGGAACGCTACTCATCCAAGCAAAGAAGGGTGCGTACGCTATTTTTCATCCTGGACCATGTTTGCTGAATGAGAGTCACTAGAGGTGCAACCGAGGGCAACTCTGAAGGGTGAGCATAGACCGCCTCTAATCGATCCCTCTAAACTTGCTCGTAAGACCCGAAGGGGGCGATGGCCCGACGAAAAGCGCACAGAAGAAGGCTGCAAAGGAAGCTGAGAAAGCAAAAAAGAAAGCCGAAAAGGCAGCAAAGGTCAAGGAGTTGGAACAGGCTCGAGCAGCTGCAGACGAGGTTCTTTCCACTTTCATCCGAGTGAACCTACTCTTAGATCCTACCTGTAGGATTATGCGGCCAACAAATACGGCAAACTCCCACTGCATCAGTCTCAATCACGACCAGGCCGCAAACGCACTGATATATCCATTTTGAGTGCTCAGAATCATGGCGAGCAAGTGTTCATCAGAGCTCGTATCCACACCTCGCGCCTTCAAGGGAACAAAATGGTTTTCCTTAACCTACGCCAACGTACAAACTCTGTCCAGGCGTTAATGCAGGTCACCGATGGTCAAGTCAGCAAACAGATGGTCAAGTGGGCTGGCTCACTAGCCGTCGAGAGTATCGTCCTCGTCGAGGGCACCGTGAAGAAAAGTCCTGAGCTTATCAAGAGCGCGACAGTAGATGACATCGAGATTCACATCAGCGAGGTCAGTAATCAGCGTGACGATTCGAAGGCAACAAAGCTGATCGGCAGTAAATTAGTTGTGGCTCATGGCAGGGGTAGAGAGCAAGTTACCGTTTTCTCTTGAGGACGCCAGCCGGTCAGAAACCGCCCCTGAAGTCGAAGGACAATTTAACAGAGTTTTACTTGACACCCGATTGAACAATCGTGTCTTCGACCTCCGAGCAAGTGTTGAGTTACCCGTATCATTTCCCACCATGCTGACATGCACGCAGACAGCGCCTAATCAAGCGATTTTCAAGCTTCAGCATGCCATCGGAGATTTATTCCGTTCATACTTGAATAGCAATGGGTTTATTGAGATACACAGTCCCAAGCTTCAGGGTGCTGCGACGGAATCCGGCGCGTCCGTATTCAAGGTTGACTACTTCAAAGGTCTGCTTGCAACAGCTGTCCATACTCGTCAACTAACGTCTGTACCAGGCAACGCATACCTGGCACAATCTCCCCAGTTAGCCAAGCAGATGGCCATCGCAGCCGATTTTGAGCGAGTGTATGAGATTGCTCCTGTCTTCCGCGCTGAGGACTCCAACACACACCGCCACCTCACAGAGTTTGTCGGTTTGGATCTTGAGATGGCGATTGAAGAACATTACCACGAAGTCCGCGACCTACTCGATGGCATGTTCAAAGCGATATTCCGCAGTCTCAGGGAACACTATGCTAAGGAGATCGCCACAGTAGGGAGACAGTTTGAAGCGGAAGAATTCAAATGGCGAGAAGGTCCAGAGGGAACTTTAGTCTTCACATTCAAAGAGGCTGCCGATCTCCTTGTCGAGGACGGTGTGGATCGCGAAATCCTGGATGATATCAAGTGGGTCATTGATGATGTATACCTTGCGTGCTGAATAACCTTCCCGTAAGCACGGAGAATGAGAAGAGGCTTGGCCGTATTGTGAAAGCCAAATACGATACGGACTACTTCATCATCGACAAGTTCCCCCTCGCCCTCCGTCCATTCTACACCATGCCTGACCCAGAGGACCCTGTAAGTAATTCGATCGCCTGATCATCCTCTGTTGACTCCATGCCAGACCCTTTCCAACTCGTACGACTTCTTCATGCGAGGCGAAGAAATTCTATCCGGTGCACAGCGTATCCACGACCCTGAATTCCTCTCTCAGCAAATGTGTGCTAAAGGTGTTGACCCCGGGAGCATGAAGGGGTATCTGGATGGCTTCCGAATCGGCTGTCCCCCTCATGGAGGTGGAGGAATTGGTCTTGAGCGTGTACTGATGTTGTTCTTGAAGCTCAACAACATCAGGCGAGCATCATTGTTCCCTAGAGATCCCAAACGACTTGAACCTTAATCGAGACTCCATAGTTGTCTGGTAGACCATCTGCGACAGAAGTCCTTGGATTGGAACATGTACACTGGTTGGCGGTC
>QFEM01013183.1:0-14837 GCA_003316205.1 Boletus bicolor
TTAGAGATGCTGATGGCGGGTTACGCAGTGAATCATCAGCAACTACAGTGACGAAAAGATGCAATGCATCTCTCCCCAGAATGCCCCCAGCCTCCATATCGGCATGGGGAGGGGTTTCCTCGAAACCCTCCCAGCTCACAAATATGTTTAGACTATCAGGGAGGGTCAGGGTGTATGCACGTTCGTATTTTTCCCCCTGTTGTCTCAGTTCGGTGCATTGAATGTCTCGATTGGTTTTCAGCGTTCAGGATGGTCAGCTCACGGTCCTTTGGGGCCTCCAGAAGACGGTCGATGATGGGCCTGTCTCTTTCGGCACTGGGACTGGCGACGAGGAGCAGAACTGGTTCATGTCCCAGGCGGGATGGATGGCGCACGCTGCGACTCGAACTTCGATGAACCCCCGCTCCCTGAGAGCAAAGCAAAGTTGCTTGGATTGACTTTCCAAGGATGTCAACCTTGTTCAAGTGAGGAGTATACCGATACCGTGGTGTGATGTCAATTCTGAATGCATGTCGCGTTGAATCTTGACAGTTTGAGTGATTGAACATGTCTGGTGATCGATTGGGTGACCCGGGAAGTGTCAACAGTCCGTTGTAAGTTCAAAAATACTTCTGTTCCCCAACAATTCTATTCACCAGCACGGATCGACCAACGGCGAAGCATGACCGCAAAAAAATTAGCAAGTGATATGCAAAAACTTGTGTTATTGTGCGTTAGATACAGTTGCATGTAATCATACTGTACAGTTGATCGGCTTGAGAGTGAGAGAGAGCAGGTTCAGAGCAAGGAACAACGACAAGAAAGCATGAACAAGGATGTAGCAAAAAGTGCTTGTGTATGACGAATAAGAACAAAAAAAAGAGGGAGGGGGCTGATGTCATGTCATGACAGAGAAGCGGATAGGAAGAACTACGACCACGTTTTTGATACCGTAAAGTATTCCTCGACATGGTCAACTTATGTCTCCCAGCCAGCTTCAACAGCTTCTTGGAGGAGCACCACGTCTTGAGAGAGGTCCGCGCCTTCCTGCACGGCATCCTCGAGGAAGGCGCTGAACAGCTTGATTCCATCCCCAACGACATTCTCTCTTGGGATCCAACTTGCCTGAGTCATTGGGTATCTGAATCGACGAAATCAGTTTCTGCGCAGCACGAGGAAGAAAAGGTTGGTTTTGCTCACCCTTCCCACTTTGCTAACCACAAATAAACGTAGCCCTCGGTTTTTTTCCGGCCAACGAGCTTCTCGACAAAGTAGAGTTCCGCGTCACCAGTAACTTGGGGCTCAGGGCAATCAGGACGTGCACAGGTATTATCGTGATTTCGAAGGGTTAGGCGTCTGGCACCTGTGAATAAATAAGTTTCAGCATATTATACGGGGGGAAACATGCGTTTTTTTTTTTGCAACTCACTCTGAGTGCTAACCAGATTGATCATCTATTTAGTAATCGCACTCAAAAGTATCCGTGGAGCGGGACTCACTGGCATGTCGGGCATATGAACAAGGCATCAAGCTCGAGTCTCGGGTCCCCAGACTCGATGGCTACACACCCATAGTGGAACCACATATCACAGCTGTGCCAAATCAAACGTCGGTCAGTCGCACGGTAATCCTTTCACTGGGTCACTCACTTGTCACATTGGATAAACTTAAAGAATGGGAGAGGATTCAGAAACCGACTTCGAACAAGGTGTCAAAAGCATACCTGGGTATCCCAATGACTGAACACGCTAGAGAGCTCTGGCCACGCTCCATCGAGTCGAGACATCTTGTCGCATACCTCTTCTGTCGTAGGGGGCGACTTCACGGAGCGCGTGTGTGGAGTTGGATGACCCGATTTCGCAGGCGATGACAACGGTGTCTTCATCATCTGATCCTCTCGTCCCTTCCGGTGGCATATTCGAGTAGACGTCAACGTCGAGTTTTGGTCAGCCTCCGCAGCATGGATAGTGGTATCTGATAAGGATGGTGTCACGGGTGCTTGGAGTCGAGGTTCCAGTGCACGTTCTGGTCCCAGTTTAGGTTCTGCGGGCACTATCTGGCCGTTCCGAACGTGGTATTTCACGAGGGACTTTGGTTTTGCTTTCGGCGCCCGCCTGCGTTTCTCTTGCCGGTTACGAGCGTGCTCAGAGGCCGCACGTGCTGCGTAGGCGCCTCGTTCGCTCTGCTTTTTCATTCTTTTGCGGGACACGGGAAAGTGAGATGTCATCTCCGGATGCTCTCCTGCACCGTCCGCGAGGCCGCTGCCTGTCGAACTTTCCGGCGCGAGTCGAGAAACGCCCGGAATTGGCATTGCCGTACTCGGTGCAGCTGTAACCGCCCCGATGCGAGAGGGCGGCACATCTGCTGAGATCTGCAGACCCCCGGGTCGGATGTCAGTGCTAAACCACGTCACAGACCGCATGGGTCGACATACCCCACTAGACATTGCTTCTCCCTGCCCTTCCTGCGAAGCGTCATCCACGGGGACGTTCGCCCCAGGACCCACTTCTCCGCTGTCTGCGCACCCACCCTCTCGCCCCGCCCCACCCTCCTCTCCCCCACCATCAACAGCATCCCACTTCCTCTTCAAGCTCCGCATCGTCTCCGGAAACCTCAGGCGGATCTTCAGCGGTTCCCGCCTCGCAAGCAACGCGAGCTCGTTCAGCGAAGCGCTCGGCCCGCCCACAGCGCTCCCACTCACAGTCGTCGCCCCCGACGCAGCGCATACGATAGACGCCGCGGCGCGGTACGGTTCGGAATGGCGCCCTCTGCAGCTGCCTCCGCGAGATCTGTCGGCAGGCTCGCTGGCACGTACCTTCTTACTGCGTCCTGTGGCATCGGCCTCGACCTCGGCGTCGTTGTCCCTACCGCATGGCGCACGTGCAGCATTGTCTACGTCCGTATCACCGAGCGATGTGAGCGGGGATAGAAATCTGTCCGAGACTTGCGGTAAACTCGGCAATTCAGGTTCGTGCGAGAAAAGGGTGGGTGTAGGACCGTGGAGCATCGATGGGTCGATAGTAAACAGCTCCAGCGCTGATGTGGAGGATGCAGGGTCGACACTGATGTCGTTGGCATGGTTCGAGATCGATGTGGAAAGCCGCTGCAATAAGTGAGGATGAACAAGTGAAACGCGAGGGGAAGGGTGCTGTGAAAATATCAAAGAGAGAGATGCAGAGCCTGACACGGGTGTTGACACGCCAGACGGGCCGAGCATGAGCGCACTCGATACCTCGTCTTCTTCCTGTGCGTGACGAGAATCGGTGGGGGTTACATACCGTGAGGGTGTCGCGGAAGTTGGGGGCGAAGGACAACGCAGCGGGGATGAGAAACGTAAGTCGTACCCATCCATTTGGAAATACGCTGGGCTCTTGCCATTGGCATCAAGATTACGCTCAGACAACTCGAAGTTAGGCCGCCCTGCTGACGATCCCTGAGGTACTTGAGACGAATCTTCGTTGGACATAGCGATCGACCGTGGCTCATGCGTGACAGTGATAACAGGCACTCCCGAGTTCGTTGAAGAAATCGATTTCTCGACAACTACCTGGACGATTTGAGGACTCAACCTTCCGTCATTCATCAGAGTAGCCGTGCTCCGTGTGTCTTCCGTGTGCTCTTCCGTGACTTTCTGAGCCGCTACCCGATCACTCACTTCGCTACCACCATGCAAGTTCCCCGCAGCTGGGATCGGAGAAAGCATGGGAGGGGTAAAAGGCGACAACGGCTCAGAAAACACCCCGAGCGAACCTTGTTGAGCCGATTCCCGAGCTGTACCACGCAACATTTCCCGACCTTCTCCCACCGACGGCTCCGGTGTCAAAAATGGAGGCGTGGGTATGACGGGGAAGTTCCGAGGAAGATGGGTACGTGAAATGAATATTGAGTTTGTAGCAGCGCCGTGTTCGCGTGTCGAGCGACTGGCCATCCAGGACTCACGATCGTCAGTAAAAGTCTCAGATGGCGGAGTGGGAAGACCAGATGTCAATCCTTCATCGTCAACCACAACTGGGGAAGATCGTCGATGATGCACCGCTGCAGTAGGTATGGGTTCAGATGTCGTTTTCACACCACCTATAATCTCGGCGCCGTCGGTATCAGAGGTCATCCGAGCGTCCTCTGGATCTGACTCAGCATGGGGCTGCACAGGGAAACCTAAGTGCGCCTCAGTCCTTGAAACATGAAACACCGATATCAGCGTGCCATCGGTACGGCGCAGACAGCCCAACGGAGAAGTGAGCGGCGTTTGCGAGTCCACAGGCGGCCCTAACCCAGGTGATGTCATTGAGGAATCTGCGCCTTCGGTAGTGAGAGAGGGTGTCTGGAGCAGTAAACTTTGGGAGATGCTTCTTGCAGACGATGGGGTCTCCATTGCGGGGCCGGTGCCACCGGCTGAAGGTACGACTGAAGTGTCTGGAGAAGTAGAAGCTGCGGGCAGGATAGTTGATCGCGCCCGCTGCGATCTCGAATTGTCGGCCAGAGGTTCACTCGGGTAAGAAGATAAGGAAGGAGCAGACATCGTGCGTGTAGGTAACCGAGTAGATGAGGCCGTCGAGCTGCGAAGCGGGTCAACACGATCACCTCCAGGTATCCGACTGTTCGTTAAGGTGTTTGTTGCACTAGGGAGATGGGTGTCTCTTAGGAAGTGGGCCAAGTACTCTGCAGCATATGCAGTCGGTCGTGCTGGATCGTTCCGGTCAGCAATCGCTCCAGAACATGTCACAGGGAAAGAGCAAGGACGCCAAAGAGGGGCCACAAAAGCGAGAAATTGCACCTAAGCAGGATGTAGTAACTGAATGGCTTCTCCATCCATAGATGCGCAATACTCGATATAGAATTATAGGGGTGGAGCAAGACTCACCAGAATTGCTAGCGAACGGCCCAAGGGTTGCTGTAAAAACATTAACGTGAGTTCATTCGAACCGATGTGAAGAAAAGGTAATGACAAAACATCGAAGCGACAGTCGTGTTGGAATGGAAATATACTTACCTGGATCGATGTTCCAGTCGACAGGTGTGAATCCAGGGGCATATCTCTGAGAATACGATAGAGAAGATGAGGGTCCAGACGTGGGTGAGGGTGGACATGCTTGGATCGACGCGTCAGCGTATTCTGTAGACATTCAGAACGGTAATCAGTTAGTTAGGCCGTCATGCAAAGGTATGGGAGCGCCCCGTGACGAGAATGGGGGCGACACCGGGACAAAAGAGTGCATATATGCGCATACAGAGGGATAGAACAAGGAATGCGTGACGGAATGTACCTTTTACTGGCGCTGCAAGCGGCGGTGACGTTTTGGATTCTGGTGTAGGAATCGCGATTGAAGAAAGAGGTGAAGATGACTCAGACAAGGTCGCAGGAGCAAATTGCGCCGGATGCAATGTCAAATACTGTTGAGATGGATCAATGAGAGATCGGGGAGGCGATGATGTGCGGAAGGATTCCTGTCCCGTAAGATTCGCAGATGGTGGCAAAGGTAATGGCGAAGTTGCTTCCCGAGAGATCACTGATAGATCTGCGAGATAAATTGAGAGTGGATTCGCACTTGGACACAAAAGAAGAGAAGAGACACTCACGAGACTGAGGTGTGCGACATTTACGAGGGAGTAGCTCTTCGATCGCAGACTGGATCGAAACCAGGCTCTGGATGAGCGTCTTCTCGGGGACAGTCTCGGCGTCGACGCCTTCGAGTGGGGATTCCGTGTGTGTAGCTGCTCTCTCGCGTCCACCCCGCCCTCTGTCGCATCTTCCACGGTCCCCAGATCCCGTGGAGTTGACACCAATCACGCCCTCCAACTCCGCGATACACTTGTCCGTCTTGGTCTGGGCGGTGCGCAGGGCATGGAGCTGAGAAAGTGCATCCTTGACATCCGACTTGACATTGCCGAGGCTCTCCTGGAATGCGGTGAACTGGGATTGGAGTGCTCTCAAGGGCTCGTGGATGACATCGGTAGCAGATTGAACAAGGGTTGTGGACGGAATGTACGGGCCGGACATGGGCGGGGTTGGCTGGAGATGGAGATGAGAAGAAGATTGTCGGTGCCGAGTTGGGTCGTAGTACCAGTGCCAATATTGCGGCGGTCCCGGGTACACGTTGGGGTACCACTGTCGAATGTCCGCCATCGTGCCCTGCGTTGGCAACGCGGGTCTCGGAGCCGACGACGACGACGACGACGACGAGGGCTGTGTTGCATCTCCGCTCACATCCGCACCCTCGTGCCCATTTCCACTGGGGGGCTGGACTGAGGCGTGCCCTGCAGGACGACCAAAGGAGGATAGATAGGATGCCTCGAGGCCAGGGTAAGCAACAACACCCGAGCTCAATGGACCCGTTTCCCGAAGGGTTCTCCAAAATCCATTCAAAGCTTGACGCGACGTCGTCTCTGGGTTGGTCATGGTCAGCACCGACGACGATCGTGATGGGGTAAATGAAGCGCGGGCGTTTCACTTCCGAAGTCCGACTTGCGTCCTTGCGGCGAGCGTTTTTGACGGCCATCTCAACACCGACAACGACGCCGACATCGACGCTCACACATGTCCATTGACCACCGACTCGAAAATTTCATCGTCGATACCTCGTACCGCGTGCTCGAGGTCATTGGCGAAGGCGCATATGGCATCGTCTGGTCAGTGCACACTACGGCTTCGTGCCCGAGATCTCGATTCTGACGCCGTTGCACTCCTCTAGTTCTGCCGTCCACCAGCCGTCTCAGAGAAAGGTCGCCATAAAACGTATCACACCTTTCGACCATTCCATGTTTTGTCTACGCACCCTTCGCGAGATCAAACTTCTCCGGCACTTTCGCCACGAAAACATCATCTCCATTCTTGACATCCTTCAACCTCCCAGTTTCGAGTTGTTCAGAGACGTATATCTCGTCCAGGAGTTGATGGAGACCGACTTGCATCGCGTCATCAGAACTCAGAGACTGAGTGATGATCACTGTCAGTATTTCATCTACCAGGTAATCGCCACATTTAGAATCGCAACCGAAACGATGGCTTAATAATTGATTGACAAAGACCCTTCGAGCGTTGAAGGCACTCCACTCGGCGGATGTCCTTCACCGTGATCTGAAACCCTCAAATTTGCTACTGAATGCCAATTGCGATCTCAAAGTGAGTGCACACGATCATTCGTCATTTTTCACTTTTCATTCGTCCACGGGCCAGCTTTGTGATTTTGGCCTCGCGCGATCAGCACGACCGCCTCCGAACGTCGCAAACGACAGCAGTACGTTCATGACTGAATATGTCGCGACACGGTGCGTGCGTTTCATTTCCGCCCAGTCTTACGTCCGACACGTCATAAAGGTGGTATCGTGCCCCAGAAGTAATGCTGACTTTTAAAGAATATACACGCGCAATAGACATGTGGAGTGTCGGCTGCGTATTGGCAGAGATGCTCAGTGGGAAACCCATGTTCCCCGGACGCGACTGTGAGTGATATCTATTTCCTCTCTCAGATGAGTCCGGCTCTCTCGTCCATGTTTTGGGCTGAGTCGAGGAACACGGTGAACCAATTCTATTACCTTGCATCGTTGCGGCAAATCACACGCCTATATGCACTCACCTACCCCAATCTTCATCCGAAGATCATGACCAGCTCTCCCTCATACTCGACGTCCTTGGCACCCCCTCTATCGACGACTTTTACGCGATCTCATCACCGAGATCTCGCGAGTACATTCGCGCCCTACCATTTAGGAAAGGAAAAGATTTCAAGACGATGTTCCTTGGGGCCAACGAACTAGTCAGCCTTTAGACAAGATACTAACCAATTAAATCTCTAAACAACCGCTGCGCGCGTTTTCCATCCAGGCAATTGACTTTTTGGAAAAATGCCTCACGTTTAGTCCAAAAAGACGTATAACGGTTGTCGAGGCCCTTCAACACCCATACTTTGAGGTGTGTATTCATATCCACTGGAATGACGCTAACCTCTTATTGTGCATGTTCGCTGTAACACGTTCGACATCCCTGGCTTGTCTTGACTGGACTGTTATCTGCAATTAGCCTTACCACGACGCAGACGATGAACCTGTCGCAGATCCCATCGATCCATCATTTTTTGACTTTGACAACGGAGAAGCATTGTCAAAAGAACAGCTGAAAGGTCAGTACTTATCCTAGTTCACATACAATCATATTCTGCGATTCTGTGACACCAATCCATCACAATTCACAGAATTGATATACCGAGAAGTCGTTTCGACGCCACCTCCAGTGACCTCATTCTTGACCTTGGGAGACGGCAGTCCGTAACAAGAGTATTCCTGTCCTTGACCCTCGTCTTCGCTATGTACTCAGGCCAGCTGCATAGACGAACATCGAAGGGCAGGGAACCCGGTGCGAGGTTTGATCTTGGCGGAACGTCTTCTTGCATTGCCTTCATGTAACCGTTGCTACTGTCTTTTTATTCGCACGCTCTCGGCGGTTATGTTGTTTTTGGGTTCCTTGCGTCGTTGCTCATCAGAATGTATTTCGATGATACCCTTTGGCTGTCAGTATTTCGTACTAGGTTGCATGGGTGTGGTAGATGCTTGGAAGTAAATGATAGTTGTTCGATGGTTGGAGCCTGGCTAGGTCAGACCCCACGCGTAGTGAGCGAATTAATACCGTACCGTACCGTCACGTCAAAACTCACCAGTAATGACTATACCGCGGCATTAATGCACATAATTTCTTGCTGTGGAACGCGAGTAATGAACATCGCCCCCAGGGTCCTCGTCAATTTGATGTATCAGTCCTGCGCGCCAGGTGATGCTAACCCACGACGCATATCGGGGCAGGAGTCCTTTCGTCCCAGCCACACTTTTGTCCCGGGCATACAATCGAAAAAGATAGACTTACATATAGCGCTCAGAGGAAGGATTTTCTTAGAGGATGGCGAGCGCGTTCAACTGTCACGGTCAACGAGGCAGTACTCAAACGATGGTAGGTGGGACACTGGCAATATCAGTTCCCATGAAGGTATCCAACGACTTTGCTGCGCCTTCAATCCTGTGCACGAAACCGAACGGAGACCATGTGAATGGCAGTGACCTTGGAACCTTAGATCAATGTAACAACGAAAGATCGACGGCCGGTTGGGGGTACATAAATTCTGGCTTATCGTCAACGGGGATCGGCTAACTAACGTCGCCGTTTCTGAATGTATAGCCTGGGGGAGCTCAGCGCTCATAATTAGACGGGTGGTAACTCATCAGCAAGAGTTTCACTCGGACGGGCAAAACTGAGCGTCGTGGGTAGGGAAGACAGAGTAGTGAACGATTTAACGAAGCGGGTCCCGGTGAGTTGTATAGGAACATACAGGCGTAAGGTCAATTCAAAAGGCGTGACTTGCAAACCTCAATTCCGAAAAGTCACCCGTTTTACAATTGGGTAATACTGTATTAGCCAGGAAGCCTGCTTGCCATCGATAATCATATAAGCGCGAATCAGAAGGTCCGAATGCGCAGCACGTGTCCGTGGTTGCTGCGCATATCTAGATCGACGGCAGATGTGGGTAGGACTCATCATCTCACTTGGTGGAGGACGGCGAGGGCGATGTGGTATAACAACTAGGCGGTACATTAGAGTAGGGCCGCAGCACAGCTACGGGTCGTGGGACCTATCCTAATCAGCGTCGCTCTACTGAGCATGACGAGCGACACTACGCTTGTTTTACTATCCAACATCTACCTGGTTAAGGTCCGCACCAACGAATCGCGGGTTTAGACGACTTTCGCAGTTTAGGAATACACGCCAGGGATCGGATTGAAACACACACGTTCGACCTGCGAGGAAAAAAGCGCCAGGGACGCCGGGATGACTGCTCCGCCTGTGCCTCCGCATCCTGCTGGGCTCGTTAATGGTTACGTGGTGCCAGTGAACCTTCATCTAGACCAGCCACCTCCTTTGCCCCCTCTGCCCCCATCATCTTACATCTCTCAGTCCCAACCATCACCTCCCCCACATCCCTCCACTCCACTCCCTGCCCCTCGTCCCCATCGCTTAGACCCGAACCTACCTACCAATGTGCGCCGCTTGCATTGAGTCAGCTCCATGTGTCGCTGATTACTCTATTTTTTATATTACATGTACAAACAGATGGCAAGGACTTTAGACAACCAAGCCGCAGTTTTTCAGCAGCCTCCATACCACGACTCATACCGCGGCCTCTCCCCTAGACCACCACCCCCTCAACAGCCTCCTCCCAACTGCAATCAAGGTGGTTTTCCTCTTCCTCACCATCCACAAGCCCATCGCATTTCAGTTCAGCCACCTCCAAACCAGAACGCCTGGGGCCCTTGGAACCAGTCAAATTCGCCGGCCGGAATCCCTCTTCCCGCGTCACCACGACCCCCACAGCATCCCCATCCTCACCAAGCACCTTACCAACACCAACAGTTTCAGACACCGCCCCTCCATCATAGAGCTTCTGTCCCAGTACCATCGACTCAGTACAGTCAACCTCCCCAGCAACCACAGATGCACCCGAGGTCCAATACCGTTCAACCATCCCATGCCCCTCCACAGGCTCCCTCCCCACCCCGGCAAAGTGGGACACCATCGCTCACTGCCCCTCTTCCAACCATCCAGTCATTAACTACCGCCTTGCCAACCGTTCAGCAACCTAATCATGACCCTGCATTAAAAATCAACTGGGCACGAGATGTCCTCATGCTCGTCGACCGCGCTCAGCAGAACTCTTCAGGCGATACGCCACCCGTTGGTCCGGCCGCCATACAAGATCCGCAACTGTTGCGTCTCGTGCAAATCGCGGTCCCCCTGGTTGTTCAAATCGCGTCTGCACAACACCCCAATCCAATCCCCATCTTTGCTGCGGAAGCCATCTATCTTCGGGCCACTTTTGCTGCGTCCGGCGCATACCCAGATTATGTCCAACACAACCCCCGTGTCGCCTTCCGCGACTTTGAACAAGCTGCGCGGGCAGGATACGCGCAGGCTTGGTTCCGCCTTGGCCGCGACTATGAAAATTTCAACGATGCGGTGCATGCCCGCGACTGCTTTGAACGTGGTATCAAGCTTAATGTTGAGAGTTGTGTTTACGTGAGTGTCTCGCCCTCGTGTCGTAAGTAACTTTCCCACGTATACGTAATAGCGTATGGGAATGGCACACTTGATGGGCCAACTCGGTCTCTCGGCTCAGCCAGAGATCGGACTTCCCTTGATTCACCGCGCTGCGACGCTTGCTTCTGTACAAGTGCCCCAGCCGGCATACGTATACGGTTTACTTCTTCTCGGAGAATTCTCCCATGTCACAGTTCCCCCGCAATTCTTTGCGCCGCTCATTCCGCCCCACTCTTCGGCCCCACAAGAAGCGCGACTCCATTTGGAACGCGCTGCATTCCTGCATTTTGCTCCCGCACAGTACAAGCTTGGACATGCGTACGAGTTTGCGCTCCCACCTTTCCCGTTCGATGCCCTGCTCAGCGTCCAATATTATTCTCTCGCAAGTCAACAAGGCGAGGTGGAGGCAGACATGGCCCTCAGCAAGTGGTTCTTGTGTGGAGCCGATGGTGCCTTTGACAAGGACGAGAACCTTGCGTTCACGTTCGCGGAAAAGTCTGCCAGGAAAGGCTTGCCGAGTGCGGAGTTTGCGATGGGTTACTACAAGGAAGTTGGCGTCGGTGGTCCCAAAGACATCGAGGCAGCTCAGATGTGGTACCAGTTGGTAAGTCGAGTCACGGGCACGAATCGGAGATGTGACGACATGACTGATCCCCAATACTAGGCTTCCGATCATGGCAACACGGACGCTGTTGAGCGTCTGGCTGCCTTGTCCCAGCCATCTCCCCAATCGCTCTCGAGGCAGGAGCACGACAACATCACAGAATCCAAACTCGTTCGCAAACGCACGCAAGCCAAACAGCGCTCGGAACGCGAAAGTGGTGTTCCGAGACTATCGTTGGAGGATGGCCGACAAGTGGTTGAAGTTATCAGGAAGAACTCGATAGCTCGCCACCACGCACACGGATCAGGCGCTGCACCTACCCCGGTGCTCCCTCCTGTCGTAGAACAACCTCCCGCTCACGCGATGAGTCCACATATGCCACAAGCCCACGGTGCTCCTCCCGGCCCTGGGCCCCAAGCACCACCTTCTAGGCAATTCCCGAGCCAGCATCGTTATACGCTCGTCGATCCCGGTTCCAGCTCTGCAGGTGGTTCGCCGCCGCCGCCGAGAACGGACTCTCCAGGTTACGCACGGTCTGCGGGACGACCGCCCGGTCAGCGTGCGGGAAGTATGCCCTCTCCTGCGCCGCCTCAGGGTGGACCTCAAGATGTGGGTGGGGACGCTCCACCACCGGCGCGCCAGCAGGTCAAGGGCCCGACGACGTTTGCGGAGATGGGTATCCAAGGCGTGAAGCTCGAAGAGAAGGAATGTGTGATCATGTAATCCTCTCTTTCTTTTCTCGCTGCGGGCTTGGCTCGTCATGTAAGTCACATCGATATCCCAGTCGGTTTTTTTGGAGGGGCGATTCCCTTCGTAACTTGACTTGCCGCTGATTGATACGATTGGTTGAATTTCTCGTCCTTTGTCCATTTTTTACCCGTTCTCTTTTTTTTCTGTCTCTCTTTTCTTCAACGTGCAGCTTGAGGGACACTTTCATTCATTCATTCATTGGCCGTTACAGTATACTTTTGTCGTCGTCTAGGCGTGCTTAAAAATGTGAAAAGCGAACTTGGAACTCGGGGAGGCCACCTTTCTCGTGGAATTTGTTGTCGACGGGCGGATACTCGACTCTTTGGCTGTACAGTACGATACGCGATGTCAAGAATTTTTACTTGACATGTTACAGGCGCGTTTTTCCGAGCAACAATTCCAGCGCCGTTTACGACTCGAAAGCATGGTCACTGGTTGGCGGCGTCGATGCAACGCACGTGATCTACTGCGTTGGGCCAGATATCCTCCCCCAAAAAACCGTCTCGTATACCCAACTGTATCGGGAGCCTCGTAGCAGTACGAGTGATGGCGGTTACATTGGCATGAAACGATCGTCGCTGGATGTAATATACGTGAGCTATTGATGTGACCTGTGAGCCTTTTGTGCTGACTTGTGTGTCGTGTGTGGAGGTATGAAGCCATGGGCGCCATCGAGAGGCGTAAGCACACTTTGGCAAGTTAGAAGCACGGAGTGACGACACGGCCATCCGCGCTATCTAGAGTTGCCTAGCATGATGCTGTTGTGTTAGCGCATCAGCTGTCTCCATCACTGAATGCTGCCACCGGATACATATCGAGGATCTCGGGGAAGTGTGTCAACGCGGCAAGGATGAATCGCCAACTTGAGATGCATTGTTACCCGGACTCACCGTGAACTTGGGCCGAATCCCGAGTTATGTAAATATATCGGCGGCTCCGCGACCGCGAATGCAACTGATTCGAGCGGTCCGTTAGCGGGGCCATGCGAGCCGAAGAGCATTATTATTTACTTTTCGGAGAGCCACTTCGAGCTTCTTTCAGAGAGGTGGTTGTGGTTTGAATACTATGTGTATGTGGCTGTGCCACCTTTACTTAAAGCTCTTGTTAAGCCGCGCCGATCAAGCTTTCAAGTCCAAGAAAATGCCGAACACAACCCAGTCCAATGCCACGACGTTCTCTGCAGAATCCTACTTTGCAACCCAGCCAGAGCCAAACACCCTCGTAGCTGATATCCAAGGCGTATCCCACTTCATCGATAGACAGATCGAGAATGGAAGGAAAGTTGTCCTCGTGACGGTGAACTACTCCCCGCATCTCAGATCTAGACATTGATCTTACGGCCCAAGTAGAGTGGGGGTACGACCGTTCCACTAGAGCTCAATGTGTGAGCCCGAGCTTCAGGTGAAGACATGATCATTACTCATTCGACTCTAGTGTCCGATTTCTTGATAATTTCAGTGCAGGTGTGGTGCTGCCCCAGTCTATCATCGTAAATGGATTTATTTTTTTTCTCCCAGGCACACGAGGTGCAACCTCCGCCGAATACTTTCTAAAGCAAGGATATGGGGTCATCTTCATGCATCGGCAATTCAGTCTTCAGCCGTTCAGCCGGAACTATTCCCATTCAACTCATCCTTTCCTTGATTTCCTCGAGATAGATGCCGCGTTACCTTCTTCCTCCACAGTCGACTCCGCATATCCATATTCGAATGACCCCTCACCAAGAGTGGCCCAGCCACACATTACAGTGAAGACGTCTGAACGTGCAGCTCTGCTATCCGTCTTGCGAGCTTACAAGGCGGTACAAACAGAGGGAACTCTACATACCCTCACCTTTGTCACGGTGAACGATTACCTCTATCTGTTACGCGCTATAAGCAAGGAAATGAAAAGGTTGGGACCAAAGGCCATGTATTACCTCGCTGCCGCGGTAAGCGACTTCTTCCTACCCAGGCAAAAATTGGTCAGTACGATCGTCCATGCACTTCAATGGTCACTAAATTGATAGGCGTGGTATTGACTAGTCGGAACACAAGATCCAATCAAGAAAGGGTAGTTTACATATAGAGATGGATCAAGTTCCCAAAGTTCTGAAGCCGCTTGTCTCCGAGTGGGTACCCGGCGGTTTTGTTGTCTCTTTCAAGGTACGTGCAGCAGCGAGACGTCCTATTGATTGTTTACATGTCAAGTGATTAGCTCGAAACCGATCAGGCACTGCTCATACCCAAAGCGCGTCAGGCACTTGAGCGATACGGGCACCAGGTCGTCATTGGAAACGACTTGCACCATCGAAAGTATCGTGTGGTGTTGGTATCCCCGAAATCGACACCACCCGACAGGAGGCCTGGTCCAGATGGTCTTGAATACGAAGAAAGGTGGATTGAGATTGACTCCTCGCCATCTGCACCACACAAGGAGATCGAAGAG
>QFEM01013211.1:0-11031 GCA_003316205.1 Boletus bicolor
GCCGCTCAGCTAACCCTCTCATCGGCTGGAGAGGCCTCTAAGCGGTCCTAAAAAGTCTCTTACAGCACAGGTTGTCTTATTAGGGTTGTCCGGACATACTTTGTTGTCAAGCGGTATGAAATGAGTCAAACATCACCAACTTCATTGAATGCAACTCATAATGGCATGTGGCTTCCAAGGTGCGAATAATGAGCCGAAACCACTGCGGAACGATGAAAGCTAAGACATATAAGTAGGGGATCCTGCTAATGGCAAGAGGTGCACACTGCACTCGGCTTAGCTCCAAGCGATGTATTTTGCAGTACTTTCTTTGACAGTGCTATCTGTCCTCCAGTGGGTGACATCCCTTCCTGTGACCTCTCTCACAAATGAGCCTGTCGCCGCTGCCTGGTACGCAGGCTGGCATGCCACGGAAGGGTTCCCACTCTCCGCCATCAGTTGGGACAAGTACAACACGTTGATCTATTCTTTTGCGTAAGCCCGTTTGACCTTATCAGTCCTGACTCTGAAGAAGCACTGGTTGATTATTCCTGGACAGCATCACCACCCCAAACGTCAAAAGCCTTTCCTTAAATGGATCAGATCCATCACTCCTCCCCACATTTGTTAGCGAAGCACATGAACACGTGAGTTTATATGCCTAGTACGTAGATAAATTGCTCACTTGTACCACTAAGGGTGTTGCTGCACACATTGCAATCGGGGGCTGGGGTGGCGGCCTCTGGTTTTCATCCAACGTAGCAACCCCAGAAAATCGTACTGCTTTCGTGCAAACTGTGGCGGATTTTGCAAAGCAATATGACCTAGATGGCATCAACTTTGAGTAGGTTTCCAATAATAGTTTCTCTCAGTTGACGACCACTGAGTACGCACCTGCCAGTTGGGAATATCCGAACCATCAAGGCATTGGTTGCAACACAATTAGTGCTAATGATACACAGAACTTCCTTTCCTTCCTCCAAGAGCTCCGTGCAAATTCCGTCGGGGCCAAGTTGACGCTGTCTGCTGCAACTTCGATCACCCCGTTCCGTGATGTGTCCGGTAATCCTTCCACGAACGTATCCGGCTTCGCTGATGTCCTCGACTACATTACTGTCATGAACTACGACGTTTGGGGCTCGTGGTCATCGGCTGTCGGACCTAACGCTCCTTTGAATGACACATGTGCCCCTCCTGCTAACCAGGCCGGTTCTGCGGTTTCCGCTGTCAAAGCGTGGACTGCCGCCGGAGTGCCAGTCAACAAAATCGTACTCGGCATCGCTTCTTATGGTCATTCGTTCAGTGTCCCGCCTTCCGATGCGTTCGTCAATGGCTCCAAGACTGAACTTGTTGCATACCCAAAGTTCAACGCTTCGAATCAGCCACTCGGTGATGCATGGGACGATACTGGTAGTGTTGATGCTTGTGGTGTTTACGAAGGCCCTGGTGGTACCTTCCGCCTCTGGGGTCTCGTTGATGGCGGGTTCCTGGCCACGAATGGGAACCCAGCACCAGGAATCTATTACCGTTATGATGATTGCAGTCAAACTGTTGAGTGACCTCGATATTTGCATGTTGTCGTGCTTTCGATCTGACGACCTTCTTTCAGCCGTATGTTTACGACGCGACATCCGAGGTGATGGTTTCATTCGATAATGCTCAGTCGTTTGCTGTCAAGGGCAACTACATCAAGGAGACTGGTCTTGGAGGGTTTGCAATGTGGGAAGCTGGAGGCGACTATCACGACATTCTCCTGGACTCTATTAGGCGCGCAGCTGGATTTGATAATGTCAATTAGGTCATTATACACAAGATCCGACTCTGTACATTGTTCTCCTTCCACTCTACTCGTGCCGTTGGCCTCGAGTTCGTTGAATGCTCCGCAGTACTCATGAACGAAACTAACGAGGTCCGGGTTACGCTAGCTACCAATGAAACCATAGGGTGGCCATGGCCACGCTTTCCTCAGTCCGATGACCCCTCTGTTGGAGTCGACCAGCGAACCTACGATAATCTTGTTCGGTACACAAAGTATGCATCCGGCGCTTACCAAGTACTGTGTCCTCGTCCGATGGGGAACACCCTCATAGCTCAGGTTCGTGCGCGTGCGATGACTTGGCGACGACTTGGACCACTGCCGACTCAAGTTATACGGTAAACTTGAAGGACTGACGCCTCACTTATCAGTTCCAGGACATCGTCACCTCAACGAAAGGGTTTATTGCCAGAGATGACGAACGGAAAGAACTCGTCGTCGCGCTCAGGGGGACGACCGACGTCACCAGCATCCTTCTTGGTACGTACTACCATCTCTATGCCTGCTTATATCTCAATGGCCGTTTACTGGGGCTTCGCAATGCAGATACCTGCATCATACTTGTACCTCTGCAGGGCCCAGGGCTTCCTCCGCCGGATTCATCTCCGGTTTCACACTCGACCGAACCGCGCGTTCATGTCGGCTTCCTCCTCGCGTATAACAGCATCGCGCAATCGGTTCTAGATGAACTCGAACCCCAATTACAAACGTATCCGTCATACAATCTCACCGTGTGTGGTAAAGTCAACTCCCATCGCTCTCGTCATGATAACCTGGATGTTAATTGGCCACAGGTCATTCACTGGGGGTAAACCGATTTGTGGCTTCTATGAATTTGAGCAGTACATTTGAATTTCTGACGTAACAGGGATCTATTGCGAGCATAGCTTCAGTTGCTTTTAAGCATATGTTTCCTGGGAGGTGTGTCACCCTATACACATTTGGTGAGATATCTTGGCAGCTTGCTCGCTTGGACGATCACTCCAACTGTGCTATCAGGTCAACCTCGCACTGGAGATCGTCCCTTTGCAGAGCTGGTAGAGCGTGCTATCGGTATCGAGAACATTTATCGATGTAAGTCCGGCAATCAGATATCACCTTGTTCCACGATGACGGATATGGGTAGGTGTACACTTGGTCGGTGGGTTCCGCGCTTTAGCTTATTTAGCTGCGGTCCAGTCCATTGATACTGGCGCTCATCAGACGGCGTTTCGACGATGATTCCGACCCAACTTGGTTATCGACATTTGTATGTCATTCTCCTCCAGGTCTTATGCATATCTGATCTCGTTAACTTGCTTGTAGTGGTGCAGAATATTGGCAATTTACTGAACTGGGTAGGGATTTCGCTTTATTGTATTCCCTTCTATCCATGGAACATCGGTGTCGTAGCGTTTTGTATTCTTCTCGTAATCGTCATCTGCTATCTAAGCCATCAATGATGTCAGGTCCCCCAAAGAACGTGAAGCGCTTCGAGGGAGGCGAAGATCCAAATGGCAGTTCTAACATCCGTAAGTTCATAGGGTTCATTCCTCTCGCTTCCTTTAGTAAAGCAGACTTGGTTTATAGCATCCACTGGCGTGAATCCCGCGCATTGGGTCTACTTTCGACAACGTGAGTTTTCCACGTTCACTATCACCGAGTTCAAGTCATGCTTATGGGTATATAGCCATCGCCTCGGATCCAACCGTGTGCATTTAAAAAAGCTGGGAGTAAATGAAGAACACCCTCGACGGACGCGTGGAGCGTATTGGACCGTTCCTCTGGGTTGGGTTTGGTCAAGAAACTGGGTTGGGTCAGCATCGTCGAGAAAAGATCGGGCCCCGTTGCATGTTTCAAATTGGCATGCATTGTCGTATATTTAGCTATATCACGTTCTCCCCAGTGGGTTTTTAGCATCTCATCTCCGGATGGGTCCTTTCCCCAAGAAGATCGGCCCAATGTGCCGTCGTTTCATACCCGAATTGTGGTCATGACCGTGGAGCATAATTCGGGCTCCAGTTTTTCGGGAGGCAGCAGGAATACGTCGTGATGTCCGGGCACTACTCATTCGCGGGCTGCTTGACTCGATCACGGCGCACGGAACTGGTTCGGTAGACCAAAAGGCTCGCTAAGAGGTAAACAACGTCCCGCCAACGCTCATCTTGACGTTGAAGGCGATCGACCCAACACATATGTATACTATCGCACACGAGGCACGCAATATCTGACTCTGAATTAGATCTCCTGGTCATCGATTATCGATTGATTGTGGCTTGGCTATATGGATAAACGCTACCTTCCTACCTCGTGCGTGCACATTATCCACACTCACTATAGAAATGTACAGCACTGCAAGACGACCCGAGGAAAATGTCTTCGTTAGGTACAACGCCCACACGTCCCATTCGACGACCCGTGACAAATGAAATTCCAAGTTCTGTGTGATCATATTCGTGATGAGATGTATGATGAACATCGAGGCCCTCGGAGAATCGGATGTTCGATATATATGATACGCTCAAACTTGATTCATTGAAGGCACGTTTGACACCAATATTAGTCCTCGATGTCCTAACATTGGAACGATTCTGAGAAGATCGATGGCATTATCGTGAAGCGGACCGAAGAAGGCGGGATAAACTTTCGTCTCATGGACTATACCTGGTGTCAGGAGGAGAACTGATGTGATGGTTGCCCAGGGTGAAGCTAAGGGCTGTACCATCAGAAGTGCGACTTGAAGCACTGATGAAAGATGATTCGAGCTGTGTAGTATCACCGTTTTTACTGTATCTAGAAAGACAATGAATGTCAGCAGGCGTATCAATATATCAATGCATAGATGGGATAGAAACAAAGAGGGAGCGTTGGCACAGTTGAAACACTACGCCCATAAATTCCTCATCTAAGCACAGTCGAGTAGACGGAAGAGCATCGATAGAACAATCCTATGGAAAAATTAGTTGTAGCATCCGAAGGATCATGAGTTTATGAAACCGTAAACAGGGAGATAGCGAGTCTGGTGACCGGAGCGTCTATGAGGCAGACTGTCGACTTATAGACGGTCAGGTTACCAGACTACATAGAGGATAGTCCTGAACGGGTTTATCATCAAAGTGCTCTCAGATCACGACACTCGAATCATAAGAGAAAACCCCACGGAACGGTTTCGGCAAAATTGAGACGTTCTCAAGAAAGACTAGGATGTTGATTGATGAGTTGGCGTTGTTGATGTTATCGATCCAGAAAGATCGTCCTGCCTGCATGGGAGCCCGCTTGTGAGTCGGAGTAAGTAAAAAGGACGGAGCTCATACACATGACACAATGCTCGGCATTGTGGACACCCCACGCGAGGAGTGGGGATCAGATTTCTGTTGAGTGATGGGGCATGGAGTTGCCTGGTAAACGATTAGAGAAACTGATCGTGTCATTGGGCCAATCGCGATGTAATTATCTTCTTCGCCATTTCAGGGGGGGTTTGAAGCAAGTAACCTGAGTACTTGGAAGTCGCCAAGGGATACTAGTAACTCCTCTAGGCGAACGTCGTTAGAGTAGGCCCATCAAAACGTCAAGTTTGTTGGGAGGCGAATACGTTCGACGAATCAACCTTTAAAGGGCGCAGCAGCAGATGCCGATTAGTGTGTAAGGCAGCCTGTTGATGTTGATTTGGTGACGTGCCAGTGACATTGCCAAATCACGGAGAGACCCAATAATAACAATTGGAAGAGTCCCCATAGTCAGTACATGATGAGATCAAGCTATTCGTGGTGGTGTTGGTAGCAGACGGACCAAAGAAGTCGATTAAAGGTTACTCGGAAGAGTGTTTACTTGAAATGGACCCCATTTGTCGTGACACACCAGGGCTCGCCGTTGTCACTGGCCCAGGTTCAGGCTGTTACAGTCATTCTCGACCCCCAGCAACTTGTCCCGTTTCTCTCTAGGCTACTGTACATTATCCCCATTTTTCTTTGCTAATCCCATTCAAACGGCTCTAACGGTGTTTATCATGCCTGAATCCGACCCACAGACGCTGCACAAGGTCCTTAGACGGTTAGCAGGGTGGGCAGTATGGTCCTTCTTCACAGAGGTGCGCGTCGTAGGAGGAGATAATGTTCCTGTGGAGGGACCGATCATCATGTAAGTTTCTCAGCTCAATGAACGGATTCTACCGAGTCCCTTCGCGGTGCCCAATGGACACCCTCAGGAGTTCCCCATGAGCCCAGGGTTCCGTTCAACTTAATGTTAACGCTCCCTTTTACAGTACTGCAACCCACCATAACATGATTCTCGACCCTTCCGTCCTGTGTCAGTCCGTTTTACGTGCCATTGTTGATCACACGACGAACCGATGAATGCCCACAGCGACTTCATTTCCTCACCGGCGAATCTTGAACTACTGGTCGAAAGGTGCGGACGTGACCTCAGCTTGGTCGCACGATCGAATGACACCTCCCTTCAAATCTGGCAGCATCATTGTTCAACAACAAGTTTCTCGCTTGGCTTCTCTATTCTTCTGGAAACATCCCTGTGGACCGTAAGTCCAAGGACCGTCAGGTGTTGTTCCGCGGAACATTCGAGGCACTTGCTCGAGGTGGTGCTGTCGCTCTTTTCCCCGAGGGGACTTCCTACACGGAACCTCGAATTATGCAGGTCAAAGACGGTGCAGCTTGGGCGGCGCTAGAATACACAAAATGGGCCGCAGACCACGGGATTACGGGGCCAGAAGTTAAGATCGTGCCTACGGCAATTGTGTATACAAACAAGTCCAAGTATCGTAGCGACGTAAGTGTGTCGAGCCTACGGTCTGGGCCCGGAAGTTGCGAGCTCAGTTGCTAATAGTCTCCAATCATTATAGGTGATCATGGAGTGAGAAGATAATGTGACTATAGAACACCTCTTCTAACAAAAGTATTGCAGATTTGGTCCGCCGATCTCTATGGAACAGTACAAAGAACAATTCGTTTCTGATACCGAAGGTGCGGCTCGCGCCGCCGTCAAGCGCCTTACACGTGCAATCGAACGGCAGCTCGTAGAAACAACCATTAATTCCCCAGACTGGTAAGCCGCTCTCTACATTGCGCGCAACCCGGAAGTCGACGGCGTTATACGTAGGGACACACTTTATGTTGCCCGAATGGCTCGAGATCTACTTTGGGAAGACGAACGCTCAATCAATTTGAAAGAATTTGTGACTATATCTCAGACGTGAGTTACCCCCGATCTCCGCCTCTTGATTCACACAATCTACTCACGTTCATGCCAGTCTCGTCGACCTTTTCTCAACCAATGATGCAACGCCGAATTTTTACTCCGTACGCCGCCACCTTCTGGAATACTACTCGCTCCTTCAGTCAACACACCTTACGAACTCTGTCTTGTCCTCTCTTCCTCTCCCGGAAACCTTGTCTCCAACTCACCCGACGCCGCTCCCTTCGCGACTTCTGACGCTCTCCATTCTCGTTCGCGATACCTTGGCAGCTCTCATTCGCCTCCCCTTCTTTCTCTTGCCGCTTATCCTCCATTTACCCGTGTACGTTATGGGCCGACTTGCAGCAGGCCTTTCTGAACACGAAGAGGAGTCTCAGGCACAGAACAAGGTTGTCATCGGTCTGTTGTTACTAATGTTGATCTATCCTGCAGCATTCTGGGTGCTGTGGGCTATACTGAGCTTTACCAGCTATGGTGCGTTAGTGGCGGGACTAACTGTGTGGGCATTTGCGTATTATCACACGAGGCTGGTTAACGGTGGGTCAATCATTTGGTTCGTCTGCGTGGTATATGACGTTGATCGTGTTTTTGAAATGCGTGGTGACAGATAATTATCTTCAGTAAGTTTCTTTTCATACATTCATCTTCATCCAGGGTTGCATCAGCCACTGACGCGCACGAACCCTATCTACTAGCTTCAAACGCGTCATCGCAGCGTGGCGTGCCCTCGTAGGCGTGTGGGCCCCCAAACATTGGGACCTCTCCCTCACCGCGCTTTCTCAATACACCACGCCTCTAACTCCACCCGAGAGCCCTTGGGTAGAACGGTGCAAAAGATCTTCCACCCCGGACCTCCCCGCACAGGCAACTGAACCACCCGTGGTGCTCAAACGGAAACGGCCCGCGTTCCGTCGGATCATGCGCCATGTGTTGCGCGCGCGCGGTGAGGCTGTGCGCGCCCTCGCCAGTTTTTTTGCTGCACTGGAAGATGCAGGTGAAAACAAGCAAGTTGTGGCGTCCGCGCATTTAGCGAGGCAGTTCGGGTGGGTCGATGAGGTCAATGTGAATATGGAAGAACAAGGTCAGGGTCCTGCTGTGGAAGTGCAGGTGCAGGGTTACAGGCATGCCCGTGAGGTCATTTCGTTCTTGAGATTAAGAGGAGCCAAGATTGCGACACTAGAAAGGGAGATCGAAGGTGGCTGGGCTGGGGCGTTGGTTAGCGAGGAAGATGGTACAGCTGGTGAGAGCGAAGCCGGGGAAGGTGAGGGTGAGGAAGACGACATCGTTTGGGTTCCAAACGAGACACATCCCAAGACGGTGGACTAGGGTCCACGCATGTCACCACCTTCCCGGGTACAGGCGCAGTCAGAAATTCAGGGTGGCGTACTTTGTTGATATATGGCGAACACGAGATATTACATTGTTGATTCGTTTCGAGGTATATTGCACTCTAAAGTCGTTGCATGTGTTTTTGCGTTGCGATTCGCATTTGGCCCTTTTTTTCTTCTTGCCAACAGGTTGGCACGAACAACGGACACATCACGGAGTCTTCTGAGCATATACCAGAGTGTCGGTTGGGTTTGACGAACATATTACCTTCATGAAGACCCAAGATGACAGTCGAACAACCAACTCAGGAATCGGATAACGAGACCCCGACAGTGGAAGACAGTCGAATTGGAAAAAGGACACAACTGTACCCATGCGGGAGATAATCACCGTCAATCATGCACAAAGCCCACGGCCAGAGTCCTCCAGATCGCTCCAATTCAAGCTTGATTTGGGTTCGCGCAGACCAAACAAACCAACGTTGACGCTGCTATATCGGACGGCTTCTCGTCGACATGCCACAATCCATAAGAACGTGATCGCGACGCGCCCAGAGAGCAGAAAATGGACAAGGGGTGAGAGAGCGATGGTGACAGACGCTCACGGTCATAGGTTGGACATACCGTACACGTCCTTCCATGCTGCACCCAAGGATTCGAATAATCAAATTCGGAGCTGGAGCATGAGTCAGGATCTTCTAGGAATGGAGGTGACGAAAACGCCCAGTCGGGGAATGCATGTCGAATTGTTTGAATGAGGTACCTGTTCATGAGGAATGTCAAAAGAACAATGTAACTGGGGAACCTCCTGTATCCATGCCATTTCAGGGTAGGCTGGGTTGTACTGCGGATTCAAATCGATAGTGCCCATCACTGAAGAGGAAAACGAGAGGATGCTGCGGACAGAAAGATTGGAAGGTGTTACAATGGCAGCCACCGACTCATCGTGATCATGCACTGGCGAGTGATAGGGACGATCAGTGGAGGGTGAAAATGTGGACAAAGGATGAAGGATCAAACATCTGAGCATATCGAGGAACAAGCAGGCTCCCATGCGGTGTGTGTATCCAGCTTTTCATTAGTCATGTATAGCGAACGTCGGGCGATATGAAAACGTTCGTCAGAAACACGCAGAGATAGCTTTGCCATCAGATAAGTATCTTTTGATGAAAAGCTACCGGTCGTGCTTCAGCCTAATAGAGAAGCGTTTAGCGTTTGTTGGTTACCAAGTGGAGGTAGTTCTCCTGAAGTGGTGGTGATGAGAGGGGATTCGACTGCACTAGCTGCGGAGCTAACTTACTACTCGTGATGTCTCATATGATGGGGATGTTGATATGACGGGTTGTCACGAAATATAACACAATGATAAATACGCACTGTTTGGGTATGGTGTCAATTTCCGGAGCATTAGGCACAAGACAAGAGTGATGGATGCGATTCGAGCGCACACCTGCACTGTTCAGGAAGTTATGAAAAAAGAAAAAAAAAGAACCCAAATACTGTTATATTGTCATATGTATGATCCGATGACATGAAGGGTCGAGTACAAGGTTGACGCGTCTCTGAAGTTGACCTCGCCAGACAATTCAATCAAATTACATCCATATTAATGCATATCTACACTTCAGGCCCTGTACGACCGAAAATGGCAATTGTAGCACACTTGCACGTGCAAGCTATCCAGCTCTAGTAACGAGCCAACGACTTTTCATTGTCGCTCAACGCATTTCTACCATGCATAGCATTTACGCTCGCGTCAATGGAATATCCAGCCTATGGTCTACCTGCATAATGGTCTTGCTTGCAGCCATTGCCCTGTCGTCATTCGTTTTCACGGCCAATCCGATAGGAAACATTGACGTGGCATCTCTGAAAGTGTCAGTACGCCAAGTTTTCAACTAGATACATCTCATGAGACGCCATTCCGAGTCCTTCCGAGAAGCAGCATCTCATCATGTTCCCTTGTTACTCAGATACAATGGGAAAGCGAAGCGTTATCCTTTCAAACAGGAGGAATTTGGATTTGTAAAGTTCAACATAGCTGCTGGTGAGTGTTTTTGCTTCCATTGTTACAACCAGTGACGCACGTGTTCGCGGTTGTTGTTTCATTTCGTCCGGCTTCACAAACCTCATCCGCTCCACCTGATCCCCAATTACCGCACTCAATACTGCTTTCGTCGCATCTGTAATCGCACGGATGACACACAATCAGACCTCCGGCCCCTTTTCAACTGGAACACAAAGCAACTATTTGTGTACCTTGAGGCTGAGTACACGAATACTCAAGGAGTGAGTAATCATCGATTACGATTTGGATACCCATGCCTTCGCTTTGTTCCGGCTTGGCCCAAAGTTTATGCTGTGGTGCCTGTGTCTCGATGCTCATCACATGTCTTCTTTCTAGGTTAACAATTCAGTCGTCCTCTGGGATCGCATCGTACGCCGAAAAGAAGACGCAAATATTGACCAGTCCTCCAGGAACAAGTACAAGTTTCGGGAACTGTCTCAGTCGTTCAAGTAAGTTCCCACCGTGATATTCCTTACTCCGTAGACCTACGACAAGAGGGGGGAGGCTACCGCGTGTTGATCCGTGGTTGATCATGCTCTTATCGCAAAAATGTGACAACTTCCTGACTGATAACGTTGGTTTCTAGGAACGTGTCTCCTACCGAATTCTCCCTCAAGTACAACGTCATGCCCTATGTCGGCCTGCTCACCTAC
>QFEM01013246.1:0-15421 GCA_003316205.1 Boletus bicolor
CCGTTCCCCATCGACTTCTGGTACCACATTTTCCGATTTCGCCCAACATGGTATGCAAATGCTCTCTAATCTGTACATTTGGGACTGATTTTCCGCAGGTAAGAAACAGCTCAATCAGTTGATAACATTCCTGGATAAGGGCTCTACAGTCAAGGAGACCTTGGGTGTACGTTCCGAAAACAACGCCCTTCGTGCAGTTCGCGCGAAACGTGAAGCTGATGAGGCTGGTCAGTGCCGTCTCTACCTGGGTCTCATCAAAAAAAATTAAGCTCGTTTCAGACAAAGAATACCGCAAGGGGGTTCACTGGCTAGAAACTCTTAGACTACGTCGAACGAAGATATTGGAGAGTGCTTATACGGTATGAGGCTGCAATCATTTCATATATCATTCTGACGGGATTCAAGAGCCTGGAGAACTTCATTCATGACTATTCGAGCACTGTCAAAAATGTACTAGAAAAGTATATCGACAATATGACGTTTGCATACTTTCCTTCGATTATGCGACATGGTGCTCACTGGCTTACAGCGCAACTACGATGACACAGACACAGCTCTCCGAACACGCAAGATCAATGGTTACAAAAATCTCACCCGAAAAAGATGTATCTCTCGTCACGACTCACATTCCCCGTGCTTTGGCGTCCCTGATCCCAAAGTCCATATTCTATTATAACTATAACGTTGGAGAGTGTAGCGATTTGATCTTTGGCGTGAGTCTGGTGGATTATGCGACTTCTCGGGGTCTTGGGGAAACAGAGATGCCGAAGATTGTCCGAATTTGTATACAAGAAGTTGACGAAAGAGGCCTGGAATCGGAAGGCATCTACCGCGTAAGACTTTTAAATTTTAATTCGATCCCTCAATACTCTTTTTTGATTCAAAAATCTACAGGTGTCAGGGCGCCATGCTATTGTACAAGATGTGCGGGTTTTGCACATGCTCGGTGGAACCAGGCTGACACAAGTATAGTTGCAACACAAGATAGAAAGAAAAGAGGCCGCCTTCAAATTCAATCGATTAACTGATGATGTGTACGCTGTTTCTTCACTTCTGAAGGTGAGCCTTGCGCTTGCGATATTGCGTCCCCTGAACCGGTCCATTAGTTGTATCTACGCGAGTTACCAGAGCCATTGTTCAAATATCCTCTCGCAGACCGCATTGAGCATCCAGAAGGTCGAGGTAAACTATTTCTTGCAAGGGTATCTTGCCGCTACTCACGTTGCACGTCAAGTAGGAGACTCCAGCCCCATAGCTCAAATGCGCTCTAAGATTCGCAGGTTGCCAGCCATTCATCGAGAAACGCTCCGAGCCATTGTGGAGCACCTTGCACGCGTCGCCGCATTCTCAGAGAAAAACAAAATGGATGTCAGAAACTTGGCAATTGTGTTCGGCACTGTTATATTTGGGGAAGAGGACATTCCGAAGGGAGGTGACCTGCTCAGTAGCGTTCAGAACAGCAAGGTATTTGACCTTCTCCTCACGCTTCGCAAGACACTGACCTACCTCCGAAGGATATGAGGATGGATGACCTGATTCAAAATGCCTCGCAGCTCTTTGAGGATCCACCCCCAAGCAATTCTCCCCCATTGCCTGATGCCCCACTTGGAGAGCCAGCGCCGGTATATACCTACGGTTCATCTCACACAAGGGTAGGGAGCGTTCTGCCACGGCCGTTATCACCTCGGCAAAATGAAGACTTTGCACCCCGACTACCAGCCCGACCAGCATATAGTATTCACCCTTCACTTCGGGCTAATAATCCAGTGTCACCCACCCAGTCGACGATGGACATTCCTCCTATTCCATCTCGTCCCTTCGAAGAGCCAACGTCTGAGAATACAGACACATCGGCGGAGCCACACATTTTGATTTCCCCACTACCCTCACCGTCCGCACCATCGCCACATTCTAGTTCTATTTCTCTTCCGGTCACCAGTGACTTCTCAACACATCAGCGTAGCGATACATCATCCAACTTGTAGTATTACTTTCGGAGTCCCGTAAATTTATCAGTCTTAGATGGAATATGATACATTGTATTCACTAACAGATAAGAGATTCCCTATTCGTGGAACGAGTCGTGCCATTGTGACACAGCCCAGTCACTATCCATCTCTTCTTCTTGATACCTGTCCTTATCCCATTGCTTCTGCCACTCGATGACATCTGGATGGGCCATAACCCTTGGGTAAAGCAAGTAAGCGAGAGCGCCAAGCAATGAGCTGCCCATGGACCTACTTTGCAGGGTCAAAATTGACAATCTCCAGCCCTTCTATGCCAGTAGAGCGCGAAAGGGCAACGTATGCTGAATCAGCGTGGATATTGTGAGCGACAACAGCATCCAAGATACAAGCAAGTCACACCTTGACCCTTTTCGAATATCCGAGCCAAGTCCACCTTGACTCTGCTGAGCGTCTGTCCTTGCGATTTGTGTATGGACATTGCCCAGGAGAGGGCGAGCGGAACTTGAAGTCGCCGAGCCTCGACGTTGCCTTTCAGACCCTCGACCGTAAACTCGACCGGTGAACACAGGAGAGATTTGCCATTCGTGAACTTGACAAGGGGCCAGAGCTGGTCCCTGTTGAACGTGTGATTGTCAAGTGCAATGAGGCCAGACACATCTTCATTGGCATCTGGCGAATTCACGGTAAGAGATGCCTCGCCTTCCTTCGGTCGTTCCGGCTCAGCCATTGCGATGTGGCGCTGTTGCGCATCATGAAGGCTGGTAAACTCGACGACTTTGCCTAGTGACCCGTTGACGAGCACCCCTTGTAACATGTTCTGGGTTGGCGGAAATGTGAGGTAACGAGATGCACGACAGGAATGGTACATACGCGAAGCAACATCACTTGAGCCCCCACCTTTAGAGGAACTTCTTTGGGACAGACATGCTTTTCGAGCAACTTCTCCGCCTGATGGATTCTGAGGCGGTCTCCATACATGTCATGTCCACGCGCGTCCATCGCTTTATACACTACTGTTTCGCCGGGTAGCGTGCCAAGACATTTGAGGTTGTGTTTTTCCACGTCGGATTTGAGGGGAAATCTAGACAGGTAAAAAATAAGACGATGCCTCTAAAGTGAACACATGACATACAGCTGTGTTGGACTGATGTCATCATCATAGCGTATCTGACGACCAAGCTTCCGGAATTCCTCTATATGCCAGTCTGCTAGCACCCCAGTTCGCATCGAGGCGAGCATTTCGATAAACTCTGGGAAAGTGTCAATGTCATTAAAAATGGTGTTAAAAGGAGAATAGCGCACTGTTATCTTTCTGACGGAAAACCTTGGTAAGTTTCACCATATGGTCTATGCACCGGTGCCAGCTCCGGGCTTGGAACGCGAACGTAGCACCAATCGTGCTTGTCGAGTCCTGTTCAGGTACAGGAGGTAACTGGAAAAAGTCGCCTGAAACGATGAGCTGGAAAGGAATCAAGCTTATTGTTTGGATGACGGGACTACTGAACTACCTGGATGCCTCCAAAAGGACGATTATCCCGTCGCACGAAGCGGGCGATGGCTTCCTACATCATGGATGTGGGCTTTTGTTCGAATTTTCCAGGGGTGCTCGAAGACCTACCAATTTGTCGAATAGACGCCCGTCCAACATTGACACTGACGCAAATCAACATCATTCCAGCTTGATACCACATGGAATAGACCAACCTTCGTCGATTACAAGAGCCTTGGCTTCCATCCACCTCTTGATTGCGTCATTGTTGAGACGGAATCTCAGCTTCTCCAACGGCTCTTTTCCAAGCCTGATGCCTGCCCAAGAGTGGATAGTCTGTCCGCCGATGTTTAAACCAGCAATTCCAGTCGGAGCGGTGATCGCAATGTCAAGACCATGTACCGAATGTAAGTAGCCGATTATGGCTCGGAGCAGGACTGACTTTCCTGTACCTGCAAACGGTGGTGAATGCGCTGATCCTTATGTACGGTTCTTAAACGCGGTCGCACCAGCTGGTCCAGTAAAGAAAATATTCCGGCCTGACTTTATCAATTCCAGGATATTCTTCTGCTCGTCTGAGAGTTCGACGGAAGGCTCTGCTACGGGAGGAGGGGGCGGGTCATCTTTTACTTCAACTCGTTCCCCTGAAACCACCTGCATTCCATTGAGCACGGAGAACCTATTATCTGGAAAAGCTTGTTGGGAGGTAGCAAATGTCGTGGTCGACGTCGAGGCCGCATTGACATGTGTTCTATCGGACACACTCAAGTTGAGATTGATGTCTAGCAGCCCGTTACGAAGACAAAGGAAAAGCCAGTCTGAGACTTCCTGCCGGAAAACGTTCGATCACAAGTTCCTGGAAATACTTACTCGTATGACTATGAATCGTCGTCATGGGCAACAAACCAAACTGGTACCCCCTCAGCCATTCCTGGGCGTCGTAGATGTTGTCGAATCCTTTGCCGCTGGACCCACTGAACCCGAGGGTCTGAATAACGCAGTTTAACACACATCCACTGCACACCTGCCAAAATAACACTTACTGCGGCTGCGAACTGGAAAGGCCCTTTAGTGAGTTCCGAAAGAGATTTCGAAGGGCTGGCAAGCCACTCGCCTCGGTATAGTTGTCGTATATGCGTGGACCTTCGCGTCCAATGCGCACTGCATAGTACCGTCGATTGATGTTCATGGCTCGAGAATTGTAGGCTGGTGAACACCAGGCGCACAACGGCCGTGTGGGCAAACTGTCAAGATGGCATGCATGTGAACGAGGAAGGTCGGCGAGATGCACATGTACGTAACCATTGCAAGGATCTTATGTATAAGTACAATACAGGCAGCATGCCAGTCATCAGCTCCAGAAAGCCTCCCGGTCTTCGTCAGCGTCAGACCAATCTTCACCGTGCTCCATTCCCTTCATCAGTAATTCCTGTTGTTCGAGGTCGTTGTGCCAAGCTAGAATTCGGGGATGAACCATCACTCTAGGTATCGTTATCGTTATTAGGCACCGTAGAAGCCTATAAATTCGGTTCACTCACTTGCTGGAATCAAAATTGAGGACTTCCAGAGTCTTCATATTCGTCGCTCGGGAGAGAGCTACATAAGCTGGGTGGTGTCAGGCAAGGGTTTTCCCGCCAATTCCAAATAACAATACCAACCTTGACCTTTCTCAAAGGTACGACCCAAGTCCACTTTTACGCGTTCCAGCGTTTGCCCCTGGGACTTGTGAACACTCAACGCCCATGCAAGGATCAGGGGAATCTGAAATCCCTTCAGGAAGCGGTCAGCTTGACATCAATCACGACAGACCTGTCGACGCCTAGCCTCCATCCCTCCACATGCATTGTCCACTGTAAAATCAGTTGGTACGCAGAGTAACACCCTCCCGTTCGTGAATCGAACGACAGGCCACAACGAGCCGTCATATCTCGCGGCCGCAAGTCGCGCATCGCGCTCAGAACCACGCAGTCCCTCTTCTGTAGCAATCTCCATCTTGTTTCGCATTGCTTCTTGGGAAGTGCAGAAATTGATGACTTGTCCAACTGAGCCATTTACCAACTCCCCTTGGACCATGTTCTGAGTAGATGAAAGTTCAGTACCAGGAGAAAGCAGTAGAATTTAAACATACCTTGATTAGCATAACCTGGGCACCAACCTATATTGCATTGAGGAGATATTATTGAACGAGATGATTGAACAAACCTTGAGTTGAATGGCCTGCGGAGAAACAAGCCGCCCTAGCAATCTCTCCATTTGTTGTTCAGATACCAGGATACCATTTGAATCATGACCTGCGACGTCGGTAGCATTGTATTGTATCGCTTGACCAGGAAGTGCGCGAAGCCTTGAGTCGTTTGCCCGCTCAACTTCAACCCGAGTTGGGTATCTGCGACGCTATCAACACACGGACATAGTTTGAAATATAATCATACAATTGCGTTGGACCGATCCCGTCCTCGTAATGCAATGGTCTGGAAAGCCTCCGGAATGCTTGGATGGCATGATCATCCAGTTTCCCCAAGCGCATATTGTTTAGCATATCCACAAATGCTGTTTGTTTCAAGTCTTTGGATTCGTCATCTTTCGGGAAAGGTAACAAATACCTTGTTCTTTTTGCCGAAATACTTTTGTTAGCACAACAGGACGCTTAATACAACGGCTCCAACTGTCTGCCTCAAAGGCAAAGATCGGTGGTACAGGATTACCGTTTTTGTCACGATCGGGAACTGGTGGCAGCTGGCAAAAGTCACCAGATAGGGCAAGCTGACGAGGGCGTGAGCCTTTTGGGGTACAACTGAGATGATATACGCGACCTGTATTCCACCAAACGGTTTATCACTGTTCCTTAGCATTCGAGCAATAAATTCCTTTACACCTATCAGCAGGATACACTGAAACCTGAACAAACACTCACAAGCTTATCAAAAAGGACACCGTCGATCATAGATACTAGAGACAAGAATCGTTAGCAAGCGACGCATACTTATAAGATCATCGTACTTTCATCCAGGATGAGGGTCTGCACCCTTCGCCAGCGCTCGAGTACATTTCTTAGCTTTTCCTGACCAAGAAATTTGCCTACAAGTTTCTTGCCGTCCTCTTGTCCAATGCCGATGCCAGCCCATGAATGCAATGTTGTACCACCAATATTTACCGAAGCGATGCCAGTGGATGCGGTGATGGCAAGGGTAGGACAACCTCTCCCTCCGCAAGCATCAATGATGGCGCGAAGTAAGACAGACTTTCCCGTCCCTACAAAAAGTCAACTTCAAGTCATCGTGAAAAGAAGCCATGCCTGTTACCGGCAGATCCGGTGAAGAAAACATTTTCCCCCCTCTGCACCATTTCTAGCACAGTTCTTTGTTCCTCAGATAAGACGACAGTGGGCGCATGGGCTCCCGGAACCTCCTCTGCAGGTGAAACTGGTGTATCTCGTTCGCTAGGTGATTCAGAAAGGTAATTATGGGCTCGTGTCGTTGAGTCGGGCTGCGGGAGATACTTGGAACTAGATAGACCACCTGAAAAACGAGTCAGACAAATACAGATCGACGTGCTGAATGCTTCTATCCGAACTTACGTTCCATCCGATGGGGTGTGGAAACCCATTGTTCTGCGTCTGCTCGGCAGGTGAAGCTCTTAAATATAGCTCCGGGCCATCTCGAAACCTACGAGTAACCGTTAGAAAAGTGACTTTGGACACAGCCGCATCTTACATTGGCACTGCACTTTTGGTTCTCTGAATAACCTCATAGACGAGAATAGTTTTAAACTCACCTTGTCCCAAGTATCATATATCTTCGAACCTTCACGTCCTACACGGACAGCGTAGTACTTCTTCCGGGAAGCTTTTGGCATGCCAGTGACTCGTGAGGTGAACGCGGTGGACAAGGCTGGACGCGACCCTATAATCGCGTGGTCACGTGGTAGTTACATGGGTGTAACGTCAAATTTATTCGTCACGCCTCATGGAACTGACAACTCTAACACGAAGCAATCAATATATTGAAATACAGCCTACATGAAGAGATCACGTTACAGCAACTAGAATGCGGAAGGTTAAACGATTTCTACAAAGTTAGCCGGAAATATTCCCTCTTTGCCATTGAGCTTGCCCTTCCACCTAGATTGTTAAGGTATGAAAAAGGGTTACGTAGAAGGAAGAAATATATGAACCTACCAATCATCAGTACTGTCGCTCTTTCGAGTGACAATTATCACGTCTCCCCTTGAGAATGACAGGTCGCCCACCTGTCGTGGACTAAGGTGATGATGCTAGGGGGATCGAATTACACCACACACCTCAACTGCTTTGAATTCATACAAAGCAATCGCACGGGCAACGCCTTCAAGAGGGGAAAGGGGTTTGCTTAACTCAGGTTGCGTCTTGAAGCGCGGTGGCGAGGACTCGACGATATCATGAAAGTGTTCAAGGTCGTCCTCCGGTGGCGGTGTAGACGAAAATGGGTTCGTATAACCAGCTAGACTACTCCTTTGCTCAGTATGATACTCCAGCTTAGGAGTGCTCATGGAACGCGAATGCAAAACGGTCTTGTCCGAAAGGGATGAGTGAACTGCACGGAAGGGTGGTAGTGAGTTGAAAGGAGATGCAGGATTGTAAGAGTCCACGGGAGTGTGCAAAGTACTTGTGGACGCTCCTACACTACGCGATGAACGGTGGTTAGTCTGCTGCACAGAACTTAAGCCTGGTTCATATTCATCATCAAATCTTGGAGAACGAGGGGATGGTCCGTCGATATCTTCCCATCGAGTTGGACTGCGGTCGTCAAGGTCATTAGAAAAGTAAGAGCCAGAACCTGTTCGCGCGCCCCAGTGCTGCGGGGGAAAGTCATAATCCTTTTTCTTTTTCCCAAGGAAGGAAGAAAACCGCGGTGTTTTTGGACCAACTGAACTTGTTCCATTGGTACCGCCAAACACATATGGAACTTGTCCTTCAGCCCGATCGTCGATCCAGCTTCGAGTTCCAGGCCTACTTGTGCACGATTCCAAGATTTTCACCAGGGGCTCGGCCCAGTCTGGACATGGTACTGCTCCACTAAGGAGCATCTTAACCGTAACGTCTTGGTTATAAGCGAGAGCATTGGCATCTTGCCGCTCGACGATAACAGATCCTTCAATTGACACGCCTCCAAACAGTCCCCGGGTCTTCGAATAGCTATACCTGTCATAAACGATGAAAATGTAAACCAAATGCATGGTACAAAAACGACACACATTGCAGCGACCTTTCCGCTAGTATTCAACGAACCAATTGCCTCGCCGTTCCGGCCTAAAGGACCTACAGCGACACTCAAGTTTCCGCCTAGAGTCAATGATCCAGCCGCCATGAATGATTTCTGACAGGTTAAGATCAGTGATGCGTATTGAGCATGCAACTTGAACCCACAACTGCCTGCAGAAGATTGTTGGCCTGAGCGAGTAATCTTTGGCATAAAAAGGTGACCTTACAGCAGCCGAGTTCAAAACAACCAAAAAATCTGTCATCTCTGCCCCGAGCTGACCACCAACGCCTAGGCCAGCAGAACCGATCGCGCTGGGAGCAGACCAAGCTACGGTATATACACCCGGTGTTAAGCAATATCTTGTACCTGGTGTAGAACTCACATCCGTTTGGAAGTTTTGCGATAACAATTCCGGTCCCAGCCCGTGCTGAGAAGAGAAACCCAGCTTTGAAGACAGTGAAGATAGCAAATCCCTTGGCATTTTCCAGGACGCTGTGTGGTATGATCTGATACACAATCGTGAATATGTGGCAACCGAATCAGGGGACGCCGCTTACACTATCCAGACCATTACTCCTGCCGTCGACGAAGGAAGACACTGTGTAGTGTTCAGAAGGCGGAGATTGCGGAAAGGATCAAACTCACATATCTTTGCAGCTTTCTGACATTCTTTGGGTAGCGTCTGTGGTAATGGCGAGTTAAGTTTCATTGCCTGCGCACGGTATCGCACTGGGTGGGAAATAAGGCCAGATGGCGCATCTACTTAACCCGAGTGGGTGAGATGGCGGTGGTACTGGTATAGATGCGCAGTTGGCTGTGCGACAGTTGAGCATGGTGAGGGGGCTTTGTAATGGATGTGACATGTGATGTGACCGAGATTTAAGCAGTTCTTGTAGCCGAACTATACCTATAGCTGACAGATCCGAATTCACCGACATTCTCCGAGTCGGGTGGTCCACATGTCACTGTACCTACTGGTTCAAATAGTACACACCGATCGGACATGGTGCCCAGTCATTATGGTCATCCAACAACCTCCAACCATTAGCCGGAGTTCCTCCTGGCCGCGTAACGCTGTTCCTTGTAGTAGAGTCGCTCCCGGACAGTTCCGGTGTTTGAAATTCATTTGCCATGAGTATCTGTAGGCGCTCCTTCATGTTCACCAGATCATGTGCTTGCCAGGGCTACGACCGTTATTATCAGATCACCTGGACGAAATAGTAATCCCGCACTTGTATAGGGACGGCCACCACAGTGGACTTCAGGAGTTCGACACTCTCTTCCAGATCCTTCGAACCTACCGAAATTGCCTGTAGGAGCTCATTTAAACTACCCCAGAATCGTCAGCATCGGCGAAAATGTAACAAATCAACCATACATCATTGCCTTGACCCCGGAGTTATGTCCTGGGATAAAAATTGGAGCAACTTGAAGAATGACTTCTTTCCTCAAATCAGTTCCATGTTCTGATTCGCTGGTCCAAGTTCGCACAGCCCAGGTCGCCCAGCGGGCAAGGTATTCGCTGTAGATAGCACCTCTGTGCGGACTTTTGGAATCTGGCTCGGCAATATTTATATCGAGGTTTGGTCCCATTAGATCATCCAATAAAATCGAAATGATTCGACTAATGAAGATAGGTGGGAAAGTGGCATGGGTTGCGTGAAGTTGCCTAAGGAGTGGCGTCCACAACGCAAGACTGTTGGTTGTGGGCAGGAACGGATCCGCAGGAGCACGGCATTTTCTGCGAGGAGATCAATGATGGATGATATAGTTGCTGACTATTTCTGACCTATTGGATACTGGAATAATAGCACCTCTTTCAAGAAGAGCACCACAAACAATGTCCAGTGCCCACTTTTCTTTGATGTCAACTTGAGCAGCAATGGAATTGTCGTCAAATCCCCATCCGAGAGGATTGATGGCAAGTTCCGCTGAGACCTTAGTTTCTGTTATCCAGCGTTCGATATCGCGCATTACTGTATCAATTTCGTCTTGGTGCTGTTTGCGTAACGACCGATCCCGGGCGACAGTCTTCATGAGTAATTTATATGACTTCAAAAGAGGTGCGATAGGGCGCGGTGGCAACGATGATGTCGCTGTGGGTACGGAAGGATTGAGAGTCGGATGAAAATAATTGCGGAGAAGCCAGGAGAGGGACTACGAGCATAGAAGAGAAGATAAGGAGAACCATATGGTAGCATTGATGTAGCCTACTACCTCTATGCTGGCCTCTCTGAGTAACTCGAGGCTGGGTAAATCCTCGTGAGTCGCTGCATGTCTGAGCTCCACGAGCCAGGACGGCAAGCCAAGTTGGGTGGCTATGGCGGCTATGGATCTTGCATATGCTCCAGATTGCAATGGATCAACCAAGCCATTGACCATCCGGATGATCGCTGTCGCATATGTCTGTCGAAGATTGAGCGCGGTCATGGCGGAGATGGTGTCTCTGCAGGATGTGTCCAACATCCGTGCCGCTAATATTGCTAAGGCGGAATCGAGGGCGTGAGGGAGGGGTGTCATTGCTTTCCATGCTGATAACTGGAACATATGACTTTAGAGTTGTGTAGGGTAGTGGAACCTACCCTATTGATCGCAAGTGTTTTGGCTTCGAGATCCTCCTCATCCGCGCAAATCCATGAACACACCTGCTCTAGCTCACCGATGTGAGCCCAGGGTACTCGCCGGGGTAGCCGCATTTCTCCTGGGTGAAGAAAATTCAGCACCCTCACAAATTCACGCACATAATAGAAATAGTACCGTCTTGGCAGTACCGTACGGTGATGCAGTACTCAGAGCCACAAGAGGTGGCTGTGCTTTTTGCTGGCGGTTGCCGACGTCTCCGCAGCGCACAGCCGCGGTTGCGCGGTGTGACTCTGGTATTTCGGACGTACATATTAACCGTTGGCCGTCAGGTTATCAGTACTCGGTACTCAAACATTCACAGCCCCCATCATCATCAGGCGCTAACATCACTGCCTTGCTAGAAGCGTGTTTTCATACATAAAGGGTGAGCCCTTGTTCTATTATGCTTCATTGTCTTTCTCTCGCAGTCGTCAACACTTCCGAATCCGCTCCCCACGATGTCCCTTAATACTCAAGGCATCATATCCGCCGTGACGATCGCGATATATGTTCCCATCTTCCTTCTCGCATTTCGCATAGCCTACAGATATGGCGTGGGGGAGAGGGGATGGCTATTGCTTGTCATTTTCTCGTTGAGTGAGTCCCAACGTTACGATCTGATTTTATTTATTTACAATTTCCAGTCCGGATCGTTGGTGGTGCATTATTAGTTGCCGCAGAGCTAACTGTACCAGTCGTGACTGGACTGTATATTGGAGGTTACGCCCTCGAGGCGTCAGGTTTATCGCCTTTGCTGCTCAGCACCCTCGGGTTGTTAGAAATCATGTGAGTCCACTTGGAAACATCGCACCTTCATCAGTGGAATGACATTTTGTTAGAACCGAAGGACCAGATAGAGGGAGGAAACATGCTCACGTATTCAGGATTTTACACATAGTTGGAACCCTAGCCCTAGTTCTTATGATTATCGGCATATCATACACGAGCTCGAGTAGTGCTAACACAGAACGCCGTGTTGGCGTGCTACTTTTTGCCGGATTGTATATCTGCTTGGTCGCCCTCGCTGTCATGCAATGGGCCAATCGTCACCGGCTCATGAAATACCGCAAGCAGGTAGGCAGCCGCCTTCCATCATTACTTCACCCTGGCTAATTTGTTAAACAGCTACTCGTCGCAGTTTCAGCTGCCCTGCCCTTCCTTGCAGTCCGCACGCTTTATAGCGTGCTTTCCACCTTCTCATCCAGCACGTTTTCCCCGACATCCACCACCGATTCCAATAACCCTCTGGCCAAATTCAACATGTTCTCGGGAGAATGGCAAATATATGTTGTCATGGAGGTCGTCATGGAGTATGCTGTGGTGGTCATCTATACGTTGGCTGGCACCATGCTACGCTTGGACCAAGACTACGGACTGCAAGAAACTGACGAATACCCCCTATACCGCCATCAATATTGAGCGACTGGTAACCTGGACCGCCTCCTCCGCTTTGAGAATCTGTTCTTTACGCCGTCGCCAGTTCTACATTCTAGGGAAGTGGCGTTGGGCATTCCGTTTAGACTTCCATTTCAGCGATATGTCATAGATACGCTGCATTTGTTATTTAGAAGAACCGGACGGACTAGTCTTGTATTAATGTTGTTCACAACAAATTATTATGATCGCGAATCATGTACATCGTGGAGAAATGTCAGAGCTGCATAGTCAAGCATTCCCCAGGCTGCCCCAAGAAGCAGTCACCAATCGGTCTGGAGAGTGCTCCGGCTTAATTGAGCTCCTGAGATGACTATCCTTCTTCCCTGCAAATCTGTATACCCGTAGCCAAGAGAAGCTGGCAAGGAGTTACTTTGCAAAGGCAAAGCTCAGTTGAGGGTATGCTTACTGAGGAAAGAGTGAAAAAAGGGAGACTTTATAAGGACATCAAAAGGATTATGTAACAGAAACAACACTCTGATATCCTTAGCCGACGGGTATCAATGCTCGGATGGAGGTACGGGTACTTTCCAGAGCCAAAAAGGTCCTATCGATTTGTGAGAACAAAGGATTCGCCATCCAGTGCAACTTGCATCTTACCAGCAGGATCACCTGGAAAGCATATACGGTCAAGGTTGGTATTTCCGTTATAAAATTATTGATCACCTACCACGCTCATGATAAGCACCAGTCCAAGTTCCAACAACCCCAGTTGCGCTTGCTATGCCCCCAATTTGTACCCCTTCCGAGCTATAGACGTATTTGTAGGATTCAGGTAAAATACTCTGGTATTGGAAAATAAGGGTCACCTCCATTGCATGCGTGCTTCGCGTGCAGACACCTGACGTTGCTGTGAGATCATCTCATTTCATATAGGAAGAAAAACACATCAAAAGGCTCACAAATCGCCAGCGTACCACGTCATCGTCAGCCATGTATACTGATCCAACTATCGTGGCTTCGTTGCCATTAAGATCAAAGGATGAACCAGAAAAGTAAAGCGTAGGATACATTGCATCCTCAGACTTGGGAAATCTGTCGAGGGTGTAGTATCGCGGAACTGCTTCCGGACTTAAAAGGTGTAACTTGAGCTCAACAAAGCGAGTCGCTTCGGAGAAATGGGGATCGTTAAAGAATGATCCGCCGTGGATACTATAGCCTCGTGTAGAAAACTGGAAACGCACGTGTCAGTTGTAGCTCGTCAACATACCAAAAAGACTTGATATACGTTGAAAGCTGGAACGGAGACTTCAGAAAGGCATATTCACTCAAATGTTATGTTACTTACCAAATAAATCGCTGTACGACATATGTCCATTCAGCCTTTTATTTCATGAGACGTGAAGAGACGCTCCACACCGATAATCCATGAACGAGACGAGTCGTCTCCAATTTCCCTCCACCCCTGCCCAATCGTGGGAAGCAAGGATGGTTGCCTGAGGGGCAGAATATGCCCGAGTTGCTTCAAGACCACAAGGGGGCTTCGTGTCCAGAAAATGCCTTGAATGATCCGCAAGATTGAAGACTATGACATTCATGATACATTCTACATGGAACCAATCCACCTCTCCTGTCTTCGGCACAAAGGGCCCCCAGTCATTGTGCCTGCTGTAGTTACTGAGGTCGTACACCTGGCACCGGCTCCTAGTGCGCATGGTTTTCAGACGTGCTTTGCCTTCTTCATCGTCATATTTGTCAAGTGTGAGTGCCAAATGCGAGCGGAGGCGAGCAAGTGTCTGACAGGTGTGTCGCCGGTTGAAGGGTAGTTGTAACATGTTTGTAGATTTCAATACGTCCATCACCCACAGTAAACTGGGAGACGGAATGCGTTCATAACCAAGCATGACAGGCGAGGCGGATCGAACCACATCTAGCAAGATGACAAGAGCCGCATGAAGATCCTCGGGGGTGGATTGAGCACTGCGCGCGATTATTTCTGCGCGCACTCTTCGTTGAAGCTCCGTCTTCCAGTCAAACTGGATGCCTTTGAGGAAGCCTTGGCATGTCTTCCGGGGGTCATCGAAGGGGAAGAGAAGGAATAACTGGCGCCAGAGATACTGATCTGTCGTGTCATTTACGAGCGACCATGCCGCGCGGCATGTCTGAGCAAAGGAGGCAACATCACGAGGATGACAGAACGTAAGTGCTTGCTCTGCGATCTCCGTTGGTACAGACCAGAATTCGAGATTCGACGCCGACATTGAGACACTGAAAGAATATGAGGTGACGACCACAAGGGGAAAAAAGTACCTGGCTTATGAAGGCAGATCAGTTGTAAGCATGGTCAGCAGGTCTAATATCAGGAAATCCTCGGAGAGCCTTGCAGTTTCTTTCGCATGAGACCGGACGTACAAGGACGCAGGTCCTGGATCCTCTCACTCAGACACAGATGAGAATCCCGAAAATGGACCTACTGAAGCCAGGCACGATGTGATACAAGTTGACCCTGAGTATTTACCATATTTCGAGCTCACGTTCATTTGACTATTTGGAGTTCATGCTTAGGCGCTGGGAGTCTAGCCTAGACCGCGCTAAGACAGATGTTTGTTGCAATTACAAAGTTTGTTGCTGGGGTCACGTTTGCAAGTTGGTGCGCTCAAGAGTCAAGAATCAGTGCAAGTACCCGAACTCGACAGGATTGAATCTATACAATTCGTTCACTGTCCATG
>QFEM01013256.1:0-15074 GCA_003316205.1 Boletus bicolor
AACGCAGACGTCCGCGAGACAGAGCGTCGGGGAATGCCTCGAGCCGAGGTGAACATAGCCGTTGACGAACGCGGACCAAGCTGTGACGAGGTCCTTGCTCCGTCAATACTCCGCGAATCCGTCCTCCCGCGAACCGTCCCAAAAACGTCCTGTCCCTCAACATCCTCTTCATTATCCAACCTTGCCTGTTCCTCGTCCGTTGGCATGCCAGTGTTCAAACCGTACTGCTCCTCGTTGTCGACGTTCATCGCAGCAGCAACCCACAAGTCTGCGATGTTCGTCACTGCGTTTTCGTTCGCTATGAGCAATCGCTGCGCAAAGTTGAGCTCTGAACCCTCATAAGACGACGGGTGGCCATCAAAGTAGGTGCTCCATTGGCTCTTCAACGTGCTCGCCATACTCCTGCGTGGCGTGATTGTGTTTGCTAGTCGACGCCTCTGATTGCCGCTGTAACCATACGCGGACCCGTTCGCCCGGCTCAATCGTTGCCTGTTCATGATGGGAGATGAAATCAAAGGGACAGACGGTGTGGTGGAGATCTCTGTGGGATGAATGACCGGTGAACTTGATCCAGTATACACAGAGAATGAATGCGATATTTTCCGCTTAAGGGTACCGAACAACCCTGTAGGTTGTTCATCTTCGTAGGGCTCATCCGTAATCTCGTCTTCCTCAGGTATTGGCGAGTGCTGGTTGTCAGGCTTCTCTAAGGGGAGGCGAATAGCGCCTTCCCTTGGCCCTCCATCTCGACCAAGGAAAAGCGACAAGATCGATCCTGAGTGGGAGTGAGCCGGCTAGGCAACGTGAAAAGGTACAAGCGCCGCACCAATCAAGGTAATGCTGCCGGCAACAGCGCATGGCAAGAAGTACGGGTAATCTGTGAAAAGCGGGATAGGACCAAACAACTGTGGCCACTTTTCTACAGGCCCCTCGACTGAAGTGTACATTTGAACCGTTGCAACGATGATCAACCACGAGGTGACGCACATGCTCCTCCGACAATGGCGCCTGCGACACCTCCAAAACCCCAACAAAAACTGCAACGAAATATACTGATTAGTAGCTGTGTGAGACACGTATCGCAGGATCTGGTTACCCCATGATAGCGTATGCTCTGCCTTCATTGGTGGCGTCAGTTACGGTGGCAACGCAACCACGAGCCACGCCGACTGCACCCGCAAAGACACCTTGGAGCAACCGAACAGCGAGAGCCTGGCGGAACGATGTACATGTGCCGAAAATCGAAACAGTAACCGCACTCCCAAACAAGGAGAGAAACAATACAGTGCGGTGACCATGCTTATCGGCCACAGTAGCCTAAACGACGATAGAAGTAAACTAGAGCGACGCGCACTGAAAATGGTTCGTACACACCCATAGTAGAGAGGTGAGGAATTGCGTGAGAAAGAATGCAGCCACTGGACGAGCGGGGTGAGTCCGTGCCCGAGAATGAAAGCCCGTGCAGGCAGACCTAGAATGCCGGTATAAAAGGCAATATCTGATTCATCTTGAAACTCGTTGAACCCTGGAACGACCAAACGCATCAGTGGAGTCACAGGATGTCGTGCCAGATGAAACCATACCTTTGACCATGAAGAGCAAGAACGGCATCGATACGTTTGCGGACAAGAACTCCCCAAGCATGGTCTACATGACGCTGAGAACGGTGGTAGAAGCAGGCGAGGGGCGTACTCACAATGGACAGCACGACCATAGACAACACCGGCAGTGGCGTCGAGTCTGGTTCCCTGGCATGCAGTGCGCTCGGGATGGGCGGTCGCTCTGTGGTTGGGAGCTTGACACCAAGCTCTTCTTCATGACTCATCAATCTGGAGATGACATTCGGCCGTATCCAGGAGGGGCGCCGCGATAGCCTGCGCTCATGGAGATCTGTGGTCTCGCCGTCGTGCTGTATTCCCAGCGCGTCGGGGACACCAAACGAGCGTCTTGACGGCGACGACATGTGAAGCTGGCCTGTCCGGGGCGCCTGTGTGGATGTGCGTGAGCCAAGTTTTCGAGCCATCGTAGTAGTTTTGGATGTTAAATAATATGCTCGGGATGCCTTTTGGCGCTGCGGTCAATACGCGCTTATGTAACCGAACGGATGAAGATGGTGTCGTGGTCGAGCCGACGGCCATTCGCAGAAATGCCTATCGCCAGTACGGGGTCAAAGACCACAGAAGAAAAAAACGTTTGAACCAATGCGCGAAAATCGCGCTTCATGAATGGATCCTCCTTTAAACTTTTAGTTCCTAGACACCCCTTCAGCAAATTGATAAGATAACGATACTATCGAGGTAGTAGAATTTGGGGCGCAAGCCGCGGTTTGTCCCATTGAACGAGAGCGACGCCATTGATCCACCTAGCTACGCGTCGCTTCTTTATTCAGAAGGGGAGTATGATATGACCATATGCATTCTCTTTTTATCCGTACATATAAGAATAATAATCCGTCAACTGGGACGACATTCGTACAGAGTTGAAAACGGGACAACCAGAGTTGGCCTGCCCAGCTGGGCTGGTGGACAAAGGATCAAACAAGGGTGAACGATAGAACGACAACAGCTAAATCAAATGAATCGACTGAAGATTTCGTGCGCAGGTAGTTCGCGTTGCCTTTCGCAGCGGCGCTGTTTCAAGTCGTCTATCGATCATTTGAGACGCTCTTTTCCACACTCGTTCATTTGCCTGCGTATGCCATCTTCAGTACAGCACGAGTGGTGAAATTCGAGGGAAAGGGTCCAAGAGGAACTCCCACCACGCTAGTAGCATTCGGAATCTGGGCGAGTGGATAGACTTGGATCTTATCACTCTCAAGATGTGTTGAGATCATTGACGAGCGGTGGGATCTGGCAAGTTTCCAGTTAAAGACTCAAGAGGGTCGAGGTGAGGACAGTACTTAGAGAACGAGACGAGACTGCGCATCGTCGGATAGTGAACCGTGGTTGGAGACCGCGTAATGTTTGCGATGAATTTTTAGCATGGGCTAAGCTTTTGCCATTGATTCAAGAATGGGATCATCGACAAATATACTGGGTAGGGCCGCGTTGCAGAAATTTTTGAAAGCAAGCAGACTCGGGGGTTGGCAAGACGATACAGGGCCTAGTAGACGTCATGGAGCCCGTGAGGGTGCGAACGCAGAGCTCATCCAGTCGTCTACAAAACGAAATGAGTGGTGGTAGAGCTCCAGAGATCGAACAGCCACGAATATGGAAAATCCAATTGCGGGAAATGGACCGTGCCTTGGAACTGAACCAAAATTAGAAGTGGAACTGTTTGTCGATTCAAAGAACTTACTGTAAGGCTCGGAAGACACGCAGATAAAGTACCACAGGCCGTTGAGCACTATGATCGGAAGACGACTAGCAAGGAAAGAAATTAAGACTCCATGACACCACGCTTAGCAAAAAAAAGCTGTTACTGTAAGTTCATGCACTCAAAATCTGCATATGGTCTGCATTACTGGTCTCGACTGTGAGGATGCAGAGGTAGTCAGTAAACACGAGCCACGGCTGAGGACGCGAAGGAGACCCGACTCAGCGAACAAGGTCGGATAGTTCAACTGGTTATCAAGGAGGCCGAGGATTCGTTGTAACTCAGGAGAGAGACCGACTCTCAAGACGGTCGTAGACGGTCCCCAAGGGAATAGACCTTTGTCGACGCTCCTCTTCCCTTAATTCGGATTGGTTCTTCTCCCGAGACCTGAGACCTCTTTGTTGTTCAGACCTGTGTCGCGAGTCATGTCCGAGACATGAACGATGTTCCCGGATGAGTGCGTACCCTCATCCTGTTGTCTCTCTTCTCGTCGACTTTGCCAAGCATACTGCGATAGGTTGAGAGGACTTCCTTAATTGTGCCTAAAGAAGTTCAAGCCTTTGGAGATTTCAGAGCGTTTGAACTACTCGACGAGTCGGAGGGCTTGTTGGACCGAGCGTTCGTTGGCTGATACGATAACTTATGATCTGCGGCCTCGGCAGGTTCAGACATAGATGTGAAAGATGGGAGTGAAATGACTATCGACGAAAAGAATAACGAGACTTACTTCGCGAGACAATAGGAACGGGTCTGAAGAGGGAAGGGCTGAGCGCTGTGATTGGGGCCCCGCTACTAGTACACGCTGAAACACAACGCGGTTAGCAAGATTAAAGACTGACTTAAACGTTGGATAGAGCCCACTCTAGGCCGCCTGGAGCACTCTGGAGCGTTCTAGATTCAGTTTTGTCCAGCATTTAGACCAGTTCAAACGATTGTAGTAGCGAGGCCCATAGCCGCTCTTCGCAGAATTAAAGCCAAGCTCGAAAAATTCAAGCAAGACCTCTGGAACATCCAAGCAGCGAATCGTTTCGAAGCCTATCAGATCCCTCCGAAAGACTCTGGGGGCGCGTGTTCAACCACACTTTCTTCCATTGGTCCAATGGCGGCTCAGTATACTTATAAGTTCTTTGTCCAGTCTCCCACAGGCAAAACCAAATGACCCTGAGCATCTGACATATGGCACCTGTGAATATGCCAGTCCCACTTGACACGGCCCCTTCACATAAGGTTCCTTGTTCACTTGTCTCCAGGAGGAACAGCTTGAAACATCCATGTTGCACATATCTCTGTTCTTGATCTGGTCCTTGGCTGCACTCGCTGCTGCTCAAGGCAGTTCCCAGTGCGCCTCGGGTGAAATCGTCTGTTGCAACGTGGTACAAAGCGTGAGTCGCCTGCACACGTTCACCGTGAACACTGATCCCACCCTCGGGCATGCGCCCTGGCAGGCGTACGCTGTTTCGAATCTCTTCTCTATGACGGGAATGTCCAATGCAGCTGCAGCCACCTTTGGGCTGGTTGGTTCTACCTGCACCACGCTCACCGTGATTGGGCTTGGAAAGAGTTGCGCGACGAAACAACTGCCAGTGTGCTGCATGGACAATAACTACGTACGTCACTCTCCTTTTGTCGACGGACCGTCTAGGTCAACGGAACTACTTGCAGAACGGGACCGTGAGCCTCGGGTGTGCGTACGTCGATCCTATGTTGGCCTAGAGCACGAACGGTCGTGTTGCTGTAGTGCTACAATTTGCCAACATCCAGACTATTTCTATCGATCACTTCTGTTGACGTTTACGCTCGTCTCTATTCCTAAATACGCCGGTGCAAGTTGGATCGGACGTTAGCTTGACTAAGCCTCGACTGAGTTCTTCTACAGGCAAGTTTTCGGCCGGGCTTCATATATATCCACCTGAATCTCCCGCTTCATTTATAGTTGTCAACACTACGGATGTGCGGGCGTTTTCCATCCAAACGAAGACCCATTTAATATTTCACAGTTCGCGCTCAGCGCTCCAGCTGCCAGACCCAAAGGGCGGGAATAATTATGACATGGCAGAGGGGGAACCGTCTTTTCCTGCGACATTTTGCCCCTGCTTTTCCAGGATACCTGCCCGTCCGTTCTTAGCAACTTCAGCGGTTCTTGTCGAAGATACATGCCAACCACTATATATGGCCCAGGTATATGATACTTCTGCGAGTCCGCCGCCGCCGCCTACATAAGTTTCCGACCAACCGGTGCTGGATGTGCTCACTCCCTCCAACCCACTATCTGGGCTTTGTTTTCGAAGACACGTATCAACTACCATATAAGTGTGACCAATGTACGTCATACTTCCACGAATCTGCCGACGACGCCGCCCTTCCCATGCACAAGTGCATAGCCCACAATGAGCTCTATCATCTTGCGCCTTGGCGGTGTACCAGTTGCAGCTTACAGACGGATTTTGATCCTTTTGACATTACTCGCCGCGCGGTGCCTTTTAACTTATCCTCTTCTATCGCAAGCCATTGGTTCCATCGTCTCTTGATCATTCCAGGAAACAGACTGTCGCTGATACTGGTCGAGATCGCACGCTCATACACCAACGGTAAGCTTCCTGTCCTTACGAGATACCACCACAGCCACTTGGTTTCATTGTCGTCGTCTTCCTGACGTACTGCGTTTGCATCTCGATCATCATTACTATTAGGCGTCGGCCCCGAGCAATCGAGGTTTATCTGCTACTCGGTAATCAATGCGCCCATCTGTACCTACTTTCGGCATGGCCTGTTCGAAATGGTCAGTCCTGGCCGCACTCAGATACTGATCTCCTACCGTCCACTTTTAAACCTGACTGGCCCTCACTTGCAGTTATAAGTTCGCAGTCGCCATCTGGCGTAGTATCCCAGCTCTTTTCCATTTCCTTTCACCTCCGATCCAAACATACATTATCGCTTCTTCAGCGTTTAGTCTGTCGTTACAAGATGTCTTACATGTCTTCCACCTCCAAATCAGCACTCACAACCATTCTACTTCCTGATCTCGTCTCACATTGCGCGTTCGATCTCCACACAGACAGGAACCACAAGCTGGTCTCCGTCGAGTCGAAGCGATGGCTTTTCAACGGCAACCCCGACCTTGATAAAGCTGCTCGTCGTGCCTTTCACGGCCTCAAGGCCGGAAAACTCGCCGCGGTGTGTTACCCCCATGTTGGCTACCCCCAGCTCCGCGTCTGCAGTGACTTTCTCAACTGGCTCTTTCATCTGGACGATCTTTCCGACGACATGGACAATCGCAGTGTAGACAAGGTCGCCAACGTTGTCATGAACTCCCTTTATCACCCACACACGCACCGGTCTCCGGCGCGTCTGAATCGGATGACGAAAGAGTTTGTCTTCTCTGTTTTCTATTATCGGTTCAAACCAGCTTGCTAACCATTCTCACCCCGATTCCAGTTTATACAAGCGGATTATTCAAACGGCTTCCCCCGGTACTTGTCAACGGTTCCAAGAGACGATGGACCTCTTCTTCCAAGCGGTCCACCAACAGGCCCTCGACCGTACCAACGGCACCATCCCCGATCTTGAGTCGTACATTGCCCTGCGCCGCGACACCAGCGGGTGCAAACCCAGTTGGGTGCTCATCGAATACGCACATAACCTCCATATCCCCGATGACGTCATGAACCACCCCATCATCCGTAGCCTCGGTGAAGCCACGAACGACCTCGTCACATGGTCTAATGTAAGTCGATGTCGGGATACTGTCCGCACCCAGATTCGGCTTCCTAGATCCTGACCCAACGTCTTTTTTTTGTTTCTCATCCTTTTTTCTTGCGGAAAAAAAATCCCTTAGGACATCTTTTCGTACGACGTTGAACAGTCCAAAGGGCACACGCACAACATGATCAACGTCATCATGCATGAACAGGGACTTGACCTCCAAGATGCCGTCAACGTCGTCGGCGACCTCTGCAAGGGCGCCATCGACCGGTTTGTACACGCCCGCACTCATATACCCTCCTGGTGCCCCACCATCGACGCCGACGTTCGGGCATACGTCGACGGACTCGCCGATTGGATCGTAGGGAGTCTGCATTGGTCATTTGACACCGAGCGGTATTTCGGGAAGGCTGGGAAGCAGGTCAAGGCGACCCGCCTCATCACATTGCGGCCCAAGACTGTTCTCGCCCAGGTTCAGGAAGTCCGTGAAACATAGTTGTTCGTCGTGGTGTCACGTTTCCCCGTTTATCCTCGCTTCCATGTTTTGGTGGTGAGCACTCGTGTCAGTCGAGGCCACGGACGATGCGCTTAACCACTGGCAGGCCGGACGCTTACCTCCTAGTCCCTGTGGACTAAGAGGCTAGAGACACGTCTATCTGCATGCACTACATTTACGCGCTCACACACTCATTAATCGCTCCTTGGTTTTATGGACACTGCATACTCGCTTGTTATTTGCTCTGTTGAGTGTAGCTCTAGACTCCCGTCCAGCGCGAAGTTATATCTATGTTACATCTGTACACACTATGGACCTAAACACACTAAATATATATCGATACTATCAATGAGGGACTTTTATATCTTGAGTAAGTCTAAAGCAAGAAAGTCTGAATCATAGTTGTACAGTAGTATATTATGCTGCGGTGCACACGGTCTACGGTAAATAAGAGGGATGAAAAGGGACAAAAGACAAAAATCCAGCACCAATCAACCAAATCAATCAACGAGCGAAGAGGTTTGACTCGTCTTTGGAGCGGGGACCCTTCACTCCGAGGCTATCGCCGGTCTTTGACGGAATCTCCGGTTTGAAAGGATTCCCGTCCTTGTCAACAAACCGCACGCCTCTCGAACCCCAGCGCTTTCCCCACTTTTGGATAAAAGGGGCATGCTCTACCACCCCTGCCAACGTCCCCGTATTTCGGATCCGAATTTGTCTCAACTTGGGTAAATTAGATTCTTCGATCTGACACATCAAATCTTCGAGCGGCTTCATGATGTACGCAGCGAATATCTGAATTGGTACACCAACAATGTCTTCGCTGATGGGAAAAATGCCAATGCGTTTCAGGGAGGGGTGGTAGAGATTGTCGAGTTGTTGGTGTGGAAAGATGGTGACAAACGTTTCGAGGTTGGGACATTCGGCGATGATTTCCGGTAAGAGCGGGGTATAAGCGACCGTCCTCACGACACGAATATGATGTCCATGCGTTCGCAAAAAGTCGGGACTGAACGGAGAAAAACCCTCGAGGCGGTGAAGACAGGGCAGTTGATCGGGGGACTTGGAGAGCATGAGAAGGAGGGTATTAAGCGGGACATTTCCCAGAGATGCGTGAGAAAACGAGGGGCTGTCTCCTAAAATGAGGGTCCGAAGGTTAGGTAGGATAAGATGCTCCTGACGCGGTTTCTGGGGGAACGATCCATAGATATTAGCCAGGGTGAGACTACGGAGACCGCGTAACTCCCGCAGGACGTCCATCAAGTCACTCCATGCTGGACTTTCGTTGCAGGTCCACTCCACCCTGCGGAGGGTATGAGCGCACGTGGTGAGGAGCGCTTGTACGACTTCAGTGGGCGTCTGCAGGGTAGGGAGGATGGTCTGCGAACCGGGTGTTAGTGTCATGTAAAAGTTGCTATTAACGAAGATCTCGAGGTTGGGAGTACACCGCAAGAGACGGGCGAGATGTCTCGCGTCGTCTGGCTGTGGATTGTGAAGCTGGATGTCCACGCGACGCGTCAGCGATCCGAGGGCACGAACGCCATCGCTGGCCTTGCTTTGCTCGAGACGGTCGGCGAAGATAACGACTTGTTTGGAGCAGGTAAGATGGATGTACTCGTGGATGAGCTCTGATACGATTGTACACCAGTGTTTGCTGACCAACAGCAGCGCTAATCGGGTGGACGGTGCCATGTTCCAATAGCTATCGACACTGCGGGTCTCGGAGAAAGGGTCGAGTCGTTCGGATAGCAGCACGCCGGGCACTCGGATGAGCAAAGAAAAAATGTGCCTCCAAACTTCGACGGGGAGCGGTGGTAGTGGAGACATGATAGAAGAAGTACTTTATCTGTCAGAACACATGCATGAGGTTTCGCCACAGGAGTCCCCCAAAATAATGTCGCCTTACCCGACCTGAAGCGAATAACCGCGCAGAAGAGACAGGGCGAACGAACGTTGCGATGATGAATAACTAGAAATTCAAGGAGATAAGAACGAAGATGAGATGATGAAAAGCAGGGATACACGCTCAGACTTTCCTGAGAGCCCCACTAGTCAGTTTGGACCCACAATAAAGACAGAACCATTTATAGTAAACCGTATTTGGATCAGAAGGTTTTGCCAAACAAGCTGACCGTATCTTGGCAAGGGCGGGCGGAACGTGCCAAGAATCCAATTTGCATGCCATGTCCAAGAGAAAGGCCCATCCTCAATCCTTGTCTACCGCAAAAAAGATCAAGGTCCAGCACGGATCACTTGACCGGTTACCCTGGACGTCCGTTGCGAAACCCGCTGAAACAGGCCTCGACGGCGACGACGGCATTCTCGAACTCGAGGAGGTCGACAACGTCGATATCGTCTACGAGGAGACAGATGGCGGAAAAGTCATCAAGTTTAACGTTCGTTCTCCTTTGTAGCTTCTCGAAATTACGTCTAATATGTCCGAGCCTGCGCCGCTAGGTCTTAGAGCTGCCAGATAACACCGCAGTTGACGAACCATCAGCTGCGCATGGCGAACCTCCTGCTAACCTGACAGAAAACTCTCAACCACCCGCCATCACTTCATTCGATGGTACAGTTTTTTTTCTCGTCGTGTGATCTCACATGACTTTGATTGACGTGATGAACAGCTGCACTCCTGCCTAAATGGCACCCATTCAATCTGCATCCTCGCCTCCTGCAAGTGTTACATATAAAGTCGTTTACCTCCCCTACACCAATCCAGTCACGGGCACTCCCATTTGCACTTTCTAGTCGGGACATCATTGGCGTGGCGGAAACGGTATGCTTCATGCACTCGTCCGTCCCATCGGTTCTAATACAGATACTCGTAGGGATCAGGGAAGACCCTCGCGTATGGACTACCCATTCTTCACCGCATACTTTCACAGCCCAGGGATCCTACCCAAAAACGCAACCTCCAAGCCCTGATCCTCGCCCCTACCCGAGAACTCGCTCTGCAGGTTTCAGACCATCTCAATGCATTTTCCGGTAATGTTGATACCGCGCTCAAGGACGAACTCGAGGAAGTGGATCTATCCAAGGTTCAGGGAAATGCCAAAGGCAAGAATCGGAATGCACACACGCTACCCCTCGTTAGTATCGCCGTTCTAGTCGGAGGAATGTCGGCCCAAAAGCAACGGCGGATCCTCGATCGTGGGGTCGACGTTTTGATCGCAACACCTGGAAGGTTATGGGATACACTCGAAGAGGTTCGTTCTTGATGAAGTTGTCTATCGCCTTCGTGAAATAAAAAACCCTGTTCTTTTTCTTTTTCGACCAGGATGAAGTTCTCGCACAACAGGTTCGGAATCTCAAGGTTCTCGTGTTGGATGAGGCGGATCGCATGATCGAAGCTGGACACTTTGCTGAGATGGACAATATTCTCCGTCTCACCATTCGCAAATCAAAGTGAGGTAATCGCCTTGACACGAACTAGCGCAGCTGACCCATTCGATTCAGAGAGGATGAGATAGAACCAGAATTAAATGGCCGGGAATGTGATGCAGGCTCACCACGGAGCGACAATTTGCAAACTTTTGTATTCTCTGCAACGTTGAGCAAGGACCTTCAACGAAACCTCAAAAGACGTTTCAGACCCAAGCCAGGAAAAAAGGGTAACTCCAAACCGCCCAGCACTCTCGGTGAGTCACTAACCCGGATCTAAACGAGTTGCAGCAACCCACCCCACGTAATCGGCGCAGATGACCTGCTTCTCCGACTTGACTTTCGGGACCCGGCGCCAGAAGTCATTGACCTCAGCCCGGAAGGTGGTGTCGTCTCCACACTGCAAGAGAGTAAAATCGAGTGCTTGGCATCGGAAAAGGTAACGCCATATACACGTGTTGACCCTGGTATCCACTCATTTACGCGAACTCCACAAGGATGCGTATTTATACTACTTTTTGCTCCGATATCCCGGCCGCTCCCTCGTGTTCCTATCGGCAATTGACGGGATCAGACGTCTCACACCCCTCTTGGAGCTTCTCAAACTCGAAGTGTTCCCGTTGCATTCGCAATTGGAGCAGCGCCAACGCCTCAAAAACCTCGATAGGTATCTCGTTCGACATGCTATTTTTAGCCTCACCCTAACCTAATTTGGCAGATTCAAGACGACTCCCAATGGTATTCTTCTGGCGACCGATATCGCAGCGCGGGGACTAGACATACCAGCCGTAGACCATGTCATACACTATCAAATTCCGCGTTCCGCTGATGTCTTCATCCATCGGAATGGTCGAACTGCGCGTGCGATGCACAAAGGATTCAGTTTGCTCATGTGTTCCCCCGATGAGAGGAGAATCGTGAGAGCGCTACTCTCGAATCTAGGTCGTCGTAGGTGGATCCTGTCCTCAGCGAAGCTGCTCCTAACGTTTTGATCACTGTCCCAGAGGATACGGATATACCCGACATCACCATCAAGTTGACGTTGCTCGACCATCTGAAGGAGCGAATCCGCTTGGCGAGACAGATCGATGCCCAACAACACCGAGTCAAGAAGCAGAACCACGAACGCAACTGGTTGAAAGAAGCTGCTGAAGCGATGGAGTTAGAACTCGACTCGGACGTTGTGAGGTAAGCGTCTCACTCCTGTCCTGATTAAGCGACGTGAATGCCTTGACCAGCTATCGTGCCGTCAGTGCTTCCGAGGATGAAGCTAGACCAACCAAGCATCAAAGGAAACGGGCGAGCGTCCAGATCGCAGCTTTGAAAGCTGAGCTAAAAGAGATGCTCTCTCGGCCGTTGATCGCCAGAGGGGTTTCTACCCGATACATCACTTCCGGAAGTAGACCTATCGCGGACGATATCCTTGCGGGAAAAGGTTAGTCACGTTGGTACTTTTGATGACGAGAAAAGGAGTGGAGCACATAGGGCTGATGATTTATCTCGGATTGTACAGTGCATGAAACCATGTTAGGGTTGACGAGGACAGATGCCGGGAGTGATCTCGTTAGTGTACGTCGAAAGCGCTCCGTGGACACAAAGCAAGAACAAGAATGGGCTGGGATAGGTTCTTGATTCAAGGTGTGCTGTTCGCCCACGGGCAGTCCCGATATTCAACACGTTCCATGAACACAGATCACGACGTCGCTATGCAACCGAGCTCATGTTCCTGTCATGCGCTGTTGGTGAACAGCCACCGGGTGGATCCCTGAGCAGCGTAAAGGCATGTTTACAAAACGCCTCGAGGCGTAAGTCGGAACGATCTAGCTAGCCGTCCTTCGTTTCGCTCGCCATCATACACATTTTGATGCCAACTACAAAGAGAAACATTCATTTTTGGCAATCATGATCGTGATCTGTCTGAAAAGTCCAAACTCCGCTCGAGTGTGATATTTTATTTATTTATTTCACGTTTGCCAAGTCATCCTCCCTGGGCCAAGTTGCACTTTGTTTTTCCTTCTTTCTCTCTCATCCACGGTCCCGATGAGTTCTCCCCCACCATCTCCACTTAGAATGACATTGACGGTATCGACCGTTGCCAATGCCTTCATCAAGTTCAAACGAGCTCGACATGACGCACTCGATTTCACCTCGGGCAGACCTATCACACACCCGTCCTTGTGCGGGGAAGACGCGACGTGTAAACGGCGGGTACCACTAGGACATGGAGATCAGTATTTGTGCAAGGATGCGGTAGATGTGGCAAAGTTGCTCCGAGGCTCGCGGGCGAGTGTGTTGGAAAAGGCGGTGTTTCTTGGGGCGAACGTGCTCGTCGAGGAGAGGTAGGTTTTACATTTTCTCCCTCTCTTTTTTTGCTGCCAAGCTGTCTCCCTGTGTGCGTGGTGGTGGTCTTGGCTCTGTGGCGTTGTTGGAACTCTGGCGAGCACGCAGTACCGGATATCTCCTGTGCTCTAACGGACAAGGCTCCGCGTATGAGATGGGATGGCTGAAAGTATACGTTTGTCTTTCTCCTACAGCTGGGTTTGCCGAATTCGTATACCCAAAAACAGGCAGGACGGCAAGTTTCGGGTGCAGGTCAGTCTTGTCACACGATTGGTTCAAGTATAAATGATCCTGACTCAGAATGGTGGTCGTGATGGTGGTGGTCCAGATCCGATACTATGCATCGGCCTCACGGTCGGCCCTCCCTGATCCACAAAAGCCTGTCGCCCTGGACAAGGTAATGAACGTGCCCGGACTGATGACGATCATCGGACGCGAAGAAATCGCTTCTTGAAGACGCTGTCCCTCTCCATCTCACTCTCCCTATTCTTATCTATATCCGTTCATCTTCGCCCCTCCTTGTTCGAAGCAGAATTTGCTCCTGTCATTCCTTTACGTTTGGACTCGCATGCACCATTGCTCGTATCACCAGACCGCCTACATTATATTGTGCCTTAATGTTTTTCTTGTGTCCCTATGCCTGGTAACTTGAGAATATTTATTTATTTCACATTTGTACTTCTTTCCAACTCAAACACGTTTCGATACTATATGTAAGTAAATCACTTGAATGTACGGATGAATGAATTCCACGCCGGTTTGAATGGATACAGATCATGCACATTATTAAGGTACGAGTCTATTCATTAGCTATGGGTAACTCACACTGGTTGGGTTCAACTCAACGTACTACGGTGGCATGCTCTGAGGTATTCAGACTCGGTCACGGGTGCATACCGTACGTAGGCATTGTTCACTTGGATGGGGGAACAAGTGCACGTGTCCCCCCTTTCATTTCACAGTGCGTGAGAGGATCGGAATTCTAGCCTGCTAGCCTAGAGCGTGAACGCGACGTCGACTGTATACCGTGTACACGTGTAACGTTGTGGTTTCTGCGGTCGGATCCCGTCGCGTTGATTGCCAATATGCACATGTCCGCGCCGAGGCATTTGAGTCACGGAGCGAGAACCAACCACGGTAGATATCATTCAAGCGTCGTCGGATCAGAGGGTTCGGTCATTATGGCGCAAGCCAGCGTGCGTTATACGCTGCCACCGCTCGACTGGCGAGTGGGTTCGTCTGATGACCAGGGGTCTGACATTTCGAAATACTGCGTGAACGGGGTTGCCGATCTTGCCTACTCATCGGAATATCGAAATACGACGCTTCCGTCCTGCCTTGGATAGTAGTGAAACGCATTAGAGAATGTTGCGCGTTCAACCACACTGACGTACATACCACGTTCGTAGGAGCCACGTCCAACAAACATAGCGCTTGCTCCGAAAAGACATGTAGGAAGAGCGAAGACCCAGCCCGCCGCTACATATGAATGTGACATGGTTTGAACACATATATTCGGTTCCCGTTGTATGGAGAACACCCGTTTGGTGTTTGAGCGCGCCCTTCTCAGGAATATGCCCTATTTTGTGCGCGGTATGTCGCAAGTTGACCTAATGTGGATTGTACACTTGTCATGAACCGAGTCTGTAGCCGAGACACGACAAGCAATCGCAGACTATGGTTGACATACATTTATCTTCCGTCTTGTAGAGGACGTTTCTCTGAAAGATGAGCGCCTTCCTATTTGGGAGCGTCCTGGAATGCACACATGGGTTGCACGCAGCAGGTCGCGAGTTGGCCTGATGCGGATCATACAGTCGTCATGAACCGAGTCCTG
>QFEM01013271.1:0-11252 GCA_003316205.1 Boletus bicolor
CTCGCTCACGACGAGATCATTTACCTGCCGATCCAGCCATGGAGGACGCTCATGCGGCTGTCCTGACCTTGGAAGATGGCACCAAAGAAAAAAATGCATTTTTCGGTGTTTATGATGGCCATGGCGGTAAAATCTTTTTGTCACTTTCCGTTTTCACTCTCACCCCTCACTCACAGGCAGTACTGTTGCCAAATTTGCCGGAAAAAATGTCCATAGGCGTCTTCTTGCCGAAGAAGCATATCGCGAGAAGCGTTACGACGAGGCGATGAGAAAGGCATTTCTGGGGACCGACGAAGATCTTCTCGCTGGTACGTCTTCCCCTCATCGTTCAACTACCGTTGCTTGACACCAATTCTTAAAGACCCAGCTCACACGCGCGATCCGTCTGGATGCACGGCCGTCGCTGCCCTATTAACTCATGATAAGAGAATTTACGTCGTACGTCGTGACCTCGATCGCTCGTCGTGTTTGCCCTTAACACCCCTTTCAGGCTAATGCGGGTGACTCGCGGTCGGTCATTAGTGTCAAAGGAGAAGTCAAGCCTCTGAGCTTCGATCATAAACCCTCGAATGATAGTACGTTCTACTCTCGCTTTAACCGCTCTCCTTCAATTAACACACATTTACAGCCGAGCGAGCTCGCATCGTTGGCGCAGGCGGATATATCGAATACGGGCGTGTAAATGGTGTGTACTTCTGAATCTCCCCGATTCTCTCGCTTACACAGGCCACCTCAAGGAAACCTTGCGTTGTCAAGAGCACTAGGCGATTTCGAGTTCAAAAAGAATTACTCTTTGATTCCCCAAAAGCAAGTCATTACTGCCGACCCCGACATCACCGTGCATGAAATAACGGGTGAAGACGAGTTCCTTGTGTTGGCTTGTGACGGTCTGTCTGTTTCGTTTGTGTCCATGATACATATTCATGTTCATCCCGCCGCGGCAGGTATCTGGGATTGTCTAAGCTCGCAACAAGTCGTTGATTTTATTCGACTCAAAGTCTCCGAGGGGAAAGAACTCAGTGAAATAGGCGAGGAAGTCTGCGGACACTGCCTTGCCCCTGATACATCTTCAGGGACTGGCATCGGTTGCGACAACATGACAGTTCTCATTATTGCGATCCTCAATGGCAAGACGAAACAAGAGTGGTACGATTGGATTACTGATCGCGTAAAAACTGGCTATGGCTTTAGTACACCCAAAGTCATCCCACAGATCTACTCCCCTGCTCGGCTCATGGCGTACAAAGCGAGGCGAGAGGCTCAAGAGGAGCGTGAGCGACTACGGAGTCAACGAGGTGAAGATTTCAATGCCCCACCGACATTATTCGGGTCCACCGCATTCACAGGTTTCGCTCGCGTCTTGGGGAGCACGAGCGGAATCTCCTTCAGTCCCAGCACTGGGATAGTAACTGATGGCGGTGCCCGGCTCATGTTTGCAACTGCAGACGATGAAGAGGATAGTGGTGATGAAATGGAGACTGAGACTGGCCGATCGTTTTTCGGTGAATCTTTTGGTCTTGGACGGCCAGTGGATCCTGCAGCATCCCTGCGAGATCGCCTGGCCGCATATGAGAAGGACATGAAGGATGGGCTTGATGACGGGTTGGATGGAAACATTGATTCTGACTCACGGCTGGTAGAGATTGACGATGAAGACGTTGATGGCCCGTTTAGCCAAATCAACGGTGACGTATCCAAGGCTCCCCTTGATTCAATGTCCCGTCTGGAAGAGCAGTTACTAGCATGCGAAGATCCTTCCGTCTCGCAGTTCAAGTTGAACGGTGACGTTACACCGGTTCAACAACTGCAGTCGCAACCGTTAGGAGACGAACCTGATCCGGTAACCAAAGCCGAAGGACTTATGGATACCAGTGAAGATCCGCTGGTGGCATGATTTCACAATGCCTCCGAGCATCCTTCTTCCCTCCACGCCCACCCCCTAATTCTCTTCCTGTATGTTACGCCTGGCCTGACATTGGTCGTTCAGGTCATGCTTTGGGCTCCAGTGCGCTTTCTCAATATCTATTGGTTTTGTAACCGTCGCTGTCATCACCAACCAATTTTCAAGTCTTTTAGCTTCAGCCGTAGCATCTGTAGCAAATGATCGTTCATGATTACCCTCATAACGGTCACGATTCCCTTCATTCTGGCGTTCCGAACCTCGATAACATACATCTTATACTTCCCTACAGGTTGTACACTGTACTAGTGGTTCACATATAGCTGCTTGAAAATTCTTCTCTTCTCCTATTTACTGGCTTAACGAACATTGCGCAGGACGACAAGCTCGTTTTCGCAAAGGCATATGATTGTATTTCCAGCCTCGCTGCTTGAGGTGAAAGCGCCAATTCCCAGAAGGGAGCCAGCATCGCCCTGTCCAACAGTCAGCACACTCTGTTTCGCCCACAACTCGTTTGGACTGGAACTGCGATATATGTAAACATTGCCTCCCCGATCCTGCGTCCCATTTTCAAAAGCAAAGATCATATTGGATGCGTGATGCGTGAACCGAGTGTCACGTTTTGATGCCAAAACGAAGGCAAGGGCAGAGAAAGTATTTTCGTGTTTCCACTCAGGCAAACCACCGTTGGTTGGATCCTCAGAAAGCACGTGTCGCGTGCCGTCGAGCCCGTTTTTGACCACCAGACTCAAAGGCCCCATTTCAGTACCCGGGAGAGGCATAGAGAGGACGCTGAATGGGGAATCCCGTAGGCTAGCAGACCACGCTGGAGATGATCCATCCTCGCCTACCCAAGTAACAAACGCGAGCCTTCCTACGGAAGAATCGACTTCTTCGTCCATCTCACCCTGCGCAAGAGTGGGAAGTCCATGTCCAAGACCCAGACCGCTGGCATCTTCTCCTTCTCTCAAAGCTGCAGTGTATTTCTCTAGTGCTTCGCGGATAGCGTAGAGTTCCGAAGGGTCAATTGTCTCTGGGACATCAATGTCGTCTGCTTCCGCACTTGAAGTTCCAGAAGTGGCAAAGACGTGAGACCACTTGAGGCCTTCGTTCTGTTTATCTAGATGAATTGCGAGGATACCGAACTCGTGTTCACCCTCGCGGTCCCATGTCCAGAAGCTCGTCGAGGGGCGAATACCGTCCCAAAGTTGCTTCGCCGAGTAGTGGGGAATGGTGAACCCCTCCACCACGGAAGGCGACGTGACATGGACAGTCAGTGTTCTTTGAGAAAAGGTAACCCTGATATGGGAAGTGGTGGCGATGGAAGGGAGTGGGAAAGCGACAGTGACAACGTCTGATGTTTGGGTCCAGGAGTAGGGGTAAGGTTTGATGGGCTGAAGTGGACCTTCAACATCCAAATCTTCCTCTGGACGAGGAATCGGAGCGATTTCATCGGGGGATGGGTCGTAATGAACTGCGTGCGGATCACTAATTTTACGATAGGGTGAACTGCCGAGGAGGAAGTATGCATTTCTGGCACGGTGATATGATAAGAGCATAGGCACGTCTTCCCCGCGCCTGCGCCAGATGATGTCAAGGGCGAGCGATTCCAACTGCATTTCAAAAGGGAGGATGAAGCGAGCAGCCCATACGTCAAATTCATGATATTTCATAGGGTGTTTGGCCGATGAGTCAGAGGCTGTACCATAGTGTCTGGAAGAAAGCAGCACAACAGCAGTAGTGTCAGAGGTTTTGATTACATTGTGCACCCGGAACGGGATGGAGGTCCTTTGCACAGCGCTATCTTTGTCCACCAACTCGTAATTCGCAAGGAGAGTCGCCGATCCGGTGCTGGGAATGTCAAGGACATATAAACCCCCCCGTCCGTCACCGATAAAGACAACACTTTCATCGAGAAAAGCAGCGGACGGGTACTCGGGATGTATTAGATCGATTTGCGGAGAAGCGACGGATATGGGGAGCTCGTAGACAGCAGCGAAGGAAGGATCTGTAGTAGTCTACTCAGATGGTATGATCATGGCATTAGTAACATTACGGATTGAAGAAAAATGTCTCACATCCCCAACGTCAACCACGATCACCTGGTGATTTGTGTCGACATATATGCCTCTCCCTTTTATCGCGGATGACACGAAGTGGTTGTGGGTGATTCGGCTTTGTACCTCCTGGAATGTGAGAGGTGACTTTCCGTACGAGGAGGCTTGAGTGGTCTTATATGGGAGATCATAGCGGCGGACAACATCGTCCTGGTCGAGGAGAAGGAGCTTATAACCCTCGAATTTGGGGTTTAATAGGCTACGGGTGGGTGTAAAATCTGTCATTGGGAAGGAGTCATAGCCTGAGGCAACACACAAATTCCGATAAATATCGTGGGTACATACTAGCCATTCCCCGATACTGGGGAATTTCGTCACCTCTTGGCACTTCGACGTCTTCATGCACTGACATGCGTGTCCTAAAGGTTGTACTTATCCCGTTGCTCGGCAGTATCACAAGTTTCATTTCCTCTTTGCCAACTTACGTCTCAGGAGATGTATTCCCCGGGGCGTATATAAATATTTCTCCAATGGAAACCCCATCTGCACGAGCTTCCACATGTCTATCTTTACACCTGTCGACAAATCGCGGAACCCTCTCGCCCGTTACCGTGTATTGGCACCTTCTGCCGGTATTCATGTCTCCCCGTTGCAACTTGGGGGGATGAGCGTCGGCAACACAAGGGAACGAGCAGGCCTAGGGATGAACAAAAAAACCTCATTCGAGCTTTTAGATGCTTACTATAATATGGGTGGCAATTTCATCGACACCGCTAATGTGTAGTGAGTAAATTTAACTAAAACAACCTAATCCATTCGGTTGAGGTGTTCGTCTCAGTCAGGAGCAGAGCTCCGAGAAATTCATAGGCGAATGGTCCGAGCAACGCGGAATACGTGACCAGCTCGTCATTGCCACGAAGGTGGTACTGTCACGCGACTAGACATGACCATCATTTCTCATGATGTTCACAGTACAGCATGAATTATGTACGAGCTGACAAGACTATCCAGCAAAAGGTAACTACACTGGCAACAATATCAAGTCCATGCATAATAGCGTTGAAGCCAGCCTGATAAAGTTGCGGACATCATACGTCGACATCTTGTATATCCATTTCTGGGATTTCGACACCAGCGTCGAGGAGGTCATGAATGGACTCTATACACTAGTTCAACAAGGAAAGGTTCTTTACTTGGTGAGATCAAGCCAGTAACGGTTTCATTCACAAGTTACATCCATCGCCACAACCAGGGTATCTCGGATGCCCCTGCATGGATCGTGTCAAAATGCAATCAATATGCTCGTGATCATGGTAAAACTCCGTTCGTAATCTATCAAGGCGCATGGAATGTCTTGTCACGCGATTTCGAACGAGACATCATCCCGATGGCACGCATGGAAGGTTTGTTCTCATCACGGATGCCCCTCATAAATCCTCAACTATAGACCTAGGCATGGCTTTGGCCCCGTGGAATGTCCTCGCGGCAGGGAGGCTTCGCACTGATGCCGAGGAAGAGCGCAGGCGCCAAACGGGTGAGAAAGGCCACGTATTTTTCACAGCTGGCTGGGAGCGCACTCCATTAGAAAGAGAAATGAGTCTTGCGCTCGAAAATGTAGCAAGGGATGTAGGCACTCCACATATTACAGCTGTTGCTATCGCGTATCCCATGCAAAAGGCACCTTATGTCTTCCCTATCGTCGGCGGCCATAAGGCCGAGTATCTCGAGGCAAACATTGATGCGCTTAGGGTTACCCTCACACCCTCACACATCAAGTTCTTGGAGAGTATTGTGCCTTTTGATGTTATATTCCCCCATAATCTCATCGTGAGTGCACGATTCTTGGTTGTACCGTCCTACTGACATCTTGACAGCTAGGGTGACGGAACAGATTATATGTTCGTGATAAAAGATATGGCGTACATAGAGAAACAACCTGGTTTAACGCCTATCAAACCCTCCGATCAGATACTCTCTCGCCATCACCGTGGCCCTTCTTTGGTCTGATATGATCGTTTCGCCATTGAAAGTAGTGTTTCGTCTTTTTCGCCAGGATATGATAGGATCCCCCGAAGCCACTCCTACTAGAGTTGACATTACGCAGGTCCCAAGTACGTAACTTGCGATGTACGCGTATAAATGATAGTCAGAATGACGACAAGTTGTAGTGAGGCCAGATATCGTGTGTACCGTACACCAAGGCATCTCTTGACGCTGGAGATTTCTGTCTATTCTTTACTGAGTGGCCAGAATCATCGTGAAGTACAACGGAGATAAAATTCAGTGGAATTCACTAGGGATTCGGAAGAATAGCATCTACCTGCGAGGAAGTGATGACTGACAGTCTAGACATAAAAACGAACAAACTCGCACTTCCATATGCTTGGAATCGCAGATCTGCATCATATTATATTTTGCACAATCTCCTCGTCTACATTGTACAAGTCCTGCTGCTCACTAAGCCGACTCGTCATGCAGTAGCACATACTCGCGGTTCGATAAGCCAAATTTGATGACTTTCAACGAGAACTCAGGATGAGAGAGGTAGATAAAGAACAAAGAACACCAACGCACCATCTCCTGCCTTCAACTCGTAAAATCTTGTGGTTGGTATGGCTTCGTCGTTGACGTGGGTAGCATTTGTAGACTCGAGGTCAACAATGAATGGTCTTGCAAGGACATCAATGGTATAAACAAGCCTGGATAAGGAGGACAAACTTAATGACTGCTTTTGCACCGCCAAATTCATCTTTTTCTTGCACCTGGCGATCTGTGATTCAACGGCACCAACGGCACTTGGTAAACGGAAGGGAAAGAAAGTGTTCTGTAGTAACCTACGTTGGATGACTGCATGCTGTTTGGAACAAGAAGGATGTTCGATAAATATATCAGCAACTGTACGGTCCCTCCCTATTAGATAGGCACTCTGCCGATGAATGTGAAAGAGTGCTGTTATGAAAGTTAAAGACCACTGCGCCTGTACACGAATACAAAATCACCTGTTTGTTCACTCCCTTTGAAAACATACAATCTCCACCCCAACGTAGGTTTTCTGGCCTCGGGAGGTTCGTTGTATTTCAGAACGGTGCTCGTCCCATCAGCCGCTTTGATGGTATTAGTGGCAGCCGCGAGTAGTCCAGATGGATTGAAGTTTGGTTTAGCCTTGTCGACTGGGCTTTTGGAGCGGGTCGGAGAGCGGGAGCGCCGCCTGGGTGAAGCAGAACGACGTGATCGTGTCACGGTCGTACGCTCCCGTATACTGCTCTCGCGGTGACGATGGTCACTGCGTGTTTGATACTCCCTATTCCTGTCGCGGTCTCTCCTACTTTCACGGTCGTTATCTAGTTCTCTGTCCCCTCCCCTCCTCCTGTCGTCGTATTCGCGTCCGTAGGACAGTCGGTCTTCAGGGTAATCCCGTCTATCTCTTCTCCGTTCTCCATCTCGTCTTGGGTTTTCTTTCCTCTCGTTGGTACCATGACGGCGGTCAGGACGTGCGTGTTGATCTCCATTGTCGCGTTTTCTCCGCTGGTAGTCATCATCGTCATATTCGCGTTTAAGGCTATTGTTCCTGCCATAGTCACGCGAGTGTGTGGACATGGTCACTGACCGTGTGGATGTGGTATTGTGGGAACGGATACAAGCCGTGATACATACAGTAGTTGTATAATATACTGTGCTATCAAGTCGACTTTGACAAAACCATTCAGAGACAGAATACAACTTGCAAGTTGCAAATACAAAACAAGTGTGTTGTAAGTGACAAAGTCCACAAATATCCATCCGTTCCTCTTATCCGCAAAATAGGACCATGCATAATGGTGTTTACAAGCAAGCTTCCTCGGGAAGACATCTGCCAAAGCGCCGTGTTCGTGCAACCCGTGGTGCAGTCCTCGGTGGCCCTGCGACTGGATACAGCCCATGGTTTTCACCTCTGTCAACAGCGTCTTCAAACTCAAGTTGGAATGGATCGTAGGGGATTCCATAAAACGGGGATGGAACATCCACGGGTGTCTTGACTTTGGTGATCGTGGAAAGGGAACCTTGGTCCAGCGCTTGCCCCCGCTCTGTCCTAACTGGAGCAGGTGTCGGATCCGGAAACGCGTCTTGCGGGATTGACGCAGGTGAGACCAAAGCCGACGTAGTGCTTGGGAGGAGCTCATAGTTTCCACGCCAGTCTACCATCACCCGCGTCATCCTCCGTGCGCGTATCCTCTGGTCTTCGTTTGACGCCACGGATCCCCGATTCCACAGTAGAGAGATGGAAGGAGTCGTATGCGGATGTACAAAGGTATCGTTCAACGCGCGTAAATCTTCGTTGGCGGAGCCGAAACCAAAAAAGGCGTGGAGGAAGGTAAACAAACAGCAAGTGAACATGAACAGGACGATTCTATCCCAGAGATTCGAAGGAAGTTCGATATAGCATGCACGGGTCCTAGTACCTCGCTTTGGCGCCCTTGCGAACGATCGTTTGACCCGAAGCTTGAAAGTCCTGACGTCGAGTCGCGCTGGTGGGTTGGTAATCGGCAAGGTTCGCATTTTGGTGTTGTGAGTGGGTTCAAGTTACCCCTGTTAGACGTCCGTGGCTTATAAGCGTACAAAGCTCCACATCTATTCCCGATGACAATAGAATTCCAATGCACTGAAGTTGGCATCAGGTAGTTTCCTGGACCAGGTGATTTTCCTACTCCGCTTATTCCAAAGTTACACGGAGCGTTAATTCATTGGGAATCGTTGGTATTTTTTCTTGTCCGAACTTTTTCCTGCGCTGAGGTGGATTGATGTACCGTCAAACTTTGTTTGTGGAGGCCATTCCCTCGGGTATCAAGGAGGATAAAATGTAACAAAAAGTGGACGAGAGCTTACCGCTTAGATTCACAAACTAACACCTCAATCATGATGTCCTCACTGTCAGACACCCTCGCGGCTCTCCTACTACCCTTGTCAGTTCCCGCTGGAACTATTATTCGGTCTGGATCGTTCAATGCTTGCACACTTCTGGCTGATTTCAATCTATGTTCGCCGTCACCTGTGACCCATTATTATTATTGACCTTAACTAGGGCCCTATCCAAGGAGATTGGAGAGTACCATTGGACGGGCACTGAACAATTTAGTGGGAGTGTTTCATAGACGACAAGATTCCCCATAGCATGTCCACCCCAGCCAACCCACTTTGCATTATTGGATCCATCGTGGGGTTCCACTCCAACGTGTTGTGCCCACCTTCCCGCGTCAACATCTACCAATTCCGAAGATTGGTATTTCTCCGCAGTCTACATTGAGACCGGTCCGATCTCTACTGCCATCCATGCACTGCTCCAACGTTGTCATTATCATACGCCACATCAGCCTTGGCCATGATACCTCTCTGTCCCACAGCAGGCTCAGTAGGAACAATGCAGTGGCAGGATTGTTCATTGAATTCCATGGCCTAAATGATGCATAGAAACATCCGGGTTGTTTGATAGGTACGAATCCCAAGCTGCGCATCACCTTATACGTGTGCGGCCATGTTCCTCCTTATTACCAGGTAAGCTAAATCACTGCGCCGCAGCGCTACATCTGTGGGTGAACTTAATCCACTTCCCCGCAGTGCGAGTAAATAAATACAAGACAGTCTCCATTAACTATATCAGTACATTCGGTTCTTCATCGATGCATCCCCACTCTCCCCGGCGCTTTCTTACTCCACTTCATTCAACCACGGCCTGTGATGAATGCTGCATGTATGCGTGTCGTTGAAAGATTGCATAAAACTTACCAATAACGCCGCAAGCAGCTCTCCCGCCTGCATTACCAGTTACAAGGCTGTCTTCATTTCCACCTCTGCCAAGGTCGTCCTCACCCTATAGGGGCATGAGCGTGCGAATAGAAGAGCAGAAAGCCGAAAGAGCCCCTACCTCGTGCACAACCACGGCACGACTAGGAGCAATCAGACGCGTTTGTTAGCATCCACTGGTTTTCATCGTGGTTCAAGTATGAATTAAACACACCCGACTATGCTCTTGGGGCCATTGAGAGAGATCACGTCGTCCGTGAATGAAAAGATTGCCATTCCGTGCTCGTCGCTGGCGATGTTACCCAAGTCACCAACATGCCTCGTTGAGTCTGTTCGAGCACCATGGACTTCCTTGAATGGGTTGAAATGGGAGCCCGTAGAGAAACAGCCGACGCTCAGATCACCTAGTTCACTAATATCAAGCTCAAGGAACTAGCTCGTAAAGCGGATGAGTTGATGACACACTGAATGTGGAACCCTCGAAACGAGGAGGGATCGAGGTTTTGGACGGTCCCCGAGACTATCACAGGGCCATCTCGTGTTGATTGTTCAAACGTCACTGTACCATAGACAGACGAGCTGCCTTTTAGCGCGGTCACCGCCTGCTCGACGCTTCAGGGGCTTTCGTTCTCGCCCATCAACTGTGGCCACATACCTTTCGAACCTGCTCCACTTCAGAACCCTTGGAAAACAGGTGGTACAACACGAAAATGGCAGCCGCGGTGAGCACGCCAGTGAGGATTATTGGCTTGTTTGACTTTTTCTCGCTGTAACGGTCCATGAAGGAAATGGAACGGAGTGGGTGGCTTTCAAGGTTGACCCTGTGAGAACCTGGTCAAAGTGTCGCTCGACCTTGGCTCGACCGTTGATATGGTTTCGTGGCACTGTGGGGAAATTGACCGGGGCCCGGGGCCCGAGGTCTAGGCTGTTCCCGAGATCAAGGCCACTGGACTCTGGAGCTCTCTTGTTTGCGCCCTCAATGCACTTTACGCGGCGCACCATTCGAAAGGGAAACCGTCGAGAGATTCGGACTTGGAATACCACATCAGACTGCATTGCGTCGATCAATTCAGCTGTCACAGGGGAGGTTGAATGCCCCCGCCGTTCCCATGCGAGAACTTGCGAGAACTCAGTACACGGGCTTGAAGGGCGCTGGATCTTCAAGGACCTATCTTCAGATGTCAGTCCCATTGGTTGCTTATACTTTACATTGACTTTACAGGTGTTCGATCCCACTGGCCAGGCCTCGTGTGGCGATAACGTCCTGACATACAGATCCACGCCAAAGTTCGGTTTTACCACTTGACTTTCACTGCGGTCGCGTTTTTTGTCCTCCACAGCCACAATTCTCCGTCAGGATTCGGGAGTAAACGAAGATTGGCGTGTAATAATTCTGGAATGTCGGGAGATATGACAGAGTCTACGCATGGGACTACACATGATTCCCTAGCATAATTTTGTTCATTCATGAAGCATACTGTTGGCGTATCATTCATCCAGTGGTCCTTGAATATGCC
>QFEM01013272.1:0-19527 GCA_003316205.1 Boletus bicolor
CCGTGAATACAACCGATGATTAGTACCGCCAGAGACAGCAAGGAATAGCAAGAAGTAGCAAGCAATAAGGTATCAACTATGTCGTGTATACTAAAATATCACTGTCCTTGTGCAAAATCAGTGGTGCCAGCACTCTGAAATGGCATCTGTATCTCCGTCTCGTTCTTCAATGGAATCAACCTCCCTGCGGCTCGCTTTTGAAGACTTGTCCTGTCGTTTTTCCATCTCCTGGCCTTGCTACACCTGTCGTGTATCGCTCAACAGCCTCTCGCAGGATCCTGATCTTTTACTGCTTCTTCATCGGCATGTCCTTCGTGCGAGGAATACGAAGTTCTGGAAACCAATATGGCACGTATGCAGACGAATTTACTGCAAGGCTTGTGGAAACCCTGTATTTGTAGTGCGATTGTCTCCGGGATTTGCGAGCGACCTGCCAAGCCAGTTAGCCCAACTAAGACAGCTGTGACTGTGAAGCCTCCCGAAAACTTTGACCGTCGTGTAGACTACTATCCTCAACAAGATCCTCAATAGTGCTGTCTCCTACTGTACATGTAGTTGATCATGGCATGATTGAAGCATATTTCTTCTGCAGAATCCCCCCTCGACTGTCCTAGTAAGCGATACTGACCCGCTTCCCCTTCCATTCGTCCCAATTCCTGACCACGCTCTCAACCAGGAAATGCGCCACGTCCTTCCTGGAAACCGTCCACGGCCCTGTAATGTCCCCTTCTTTGACCTTGTACGGTCCCCCACTAATCGACGATGGCTCCCATGTATCCCCACGGCACGCCCCATCTGTTAACAGCGCAGGCCGCACTACGACAACGTTCTTCAACGTCCCTGGTGCCGGCAAGTCTACGCTCGATTTCCAATCCCCGGCAAGTAACTCCGGCCCGGGACTATCCTCTGTCGCCCACTCCCAACCCGCACAATGCGCCAGCACTTCTTCCGCGCCACATTTGTCCGCGTGCGGGACGGGGAGGAGGTAGCTGTAGACCGGCTTGAGGAGAAATGGGAGCTTTCGGTGGCCAGCGCGAGTGAGTCCGATAGAGGAGATGGTGATAATGTTGGGATGAGGTGTTGGGAGGGTTTCGAGACAGTTGAAGAGGGATTGGGTCACGAGGTTGAGAGGCGATATCACGAAGCCTTTGGTGAGCTCAAAACGGGGTGTCCCGCCTGTCGAGCGGTAAGTGTGAGATTAAAAAAGAGAGAATAGTGCGACTTACCAACCGTGAAAACGAGAAAGTCGACGGGTTCGCCGTCGTCTCCCTGGGCAGCAGTCCAAGCACGTTTGACGTCACCCTTGACTAGTGCATCACCTTGAATAAGTCTTGCTTTTCCGGCACGAACATAGTTTTGAATTGTTTCGTCGTTGCTGAACACCCTGGGCTTCCTCAAGAGGAAGGTGACAGTAGCCCCTAAATCTGATCACCATAATTCAATTCATTGAAAGCACCGTCAACCGGGTGACCACCAGACATACCCAGAAGTCTTATCGAGGAAAAGTAGCCAATATTCCTCGATCCTCCAACTGTCAATACTTTGATATTGTTCATGACGGTTAAGGTGCAAGGTTAAATTTGCCTTCTTTGACCCCTTTATATGTACGAGTTGATGCTGTGCTGCCGGCGTAACGCGAACCAGTGTGTTCAGGTACCGATAGATAACACATGATTCCACAGCCTCACCAACACCACTTCTATCGGTGGGCAGACCATGATGCGGCCAACTCACATGATGTTGCTCTGTGCTAATGATGACCAGGAACGAACATAAACAATCTATTCTGCCTGTGATCAACTGAATAATTGGATTCATGATTGTGATTTAAAAGTGCTAGCGGACTGCGGAACAATGTTGATGACTCTGCCATCATCGCAGATAACCCGGAATCGCACTGCAAAGCAATCAATTTCGTAAGGATTGTCCCTAACGCAATGCGAGACGTACGAGGTGTGAACACTTCTCCTTTCGTCTTGCGAATGCTAGTAAAATACAACGTTCCGCTGCCTACAATGACCTCAAAACTGCCTTTCCTGCGCGACGAACTAAGAAAAGCTTCACTAACCTTGGTGACCCTTTAGACGGAAGCTCACGTCGACATTTCCCTGCGGGAGATTGATCTACCAAACGCACAAAATGTCATCAGAATACACACATCAAACATAGAGGGTGGAAAAGAGGAGACACTCACAGAACCGCTGATCCAGGGATCGCCATTAAGGTACCATGTTGGCTCGAACCGTATAGCATCACCCAACGCAACCTGCAACGCCTTATCTTCTCGTGCCGTTTGCAAAACCTGGCGTACGACAGAACTCGAGAGACGTTCTTGATTCATCGCTACGAGGAGGAACGCAGCCCATCCGGACACTCCGAGTGCGGCAAATGCGAGAATGAATGGCCATCGTTTCTGCACGAGAGCACCTTAGTATTTCAAAAGACAACAATAGACGAATGGCGGTACCTGTATTTGGGGCAAGTCATCGCGGGAAGAAGGACGAGTGTAATAGAGCTTGGGTTTCGATGGGGCTGAGAAGGTCTCGATGGGAGGTTCTTCTGTGGGAGGAGGTGGTCGAGGAAGCTGAGTAGCTGTTGCATATGTGCGTCGCACAGAGAAGAGAACACGACGTGGTGCGAGTGAGCGGGTTCCCGGAGCAAACATGAAGTTGACCTGCCAGCGGGAACACGAGCGTGAAAGGTGAAGGTGGCTGTGTTGAATCCAGTTTCCGATCTACACCCGGCCCGGGCCACCAACTTGGAGGAATTAACAGGTATGGTATGGACATCGTCGAGCTGTCTTGTAACAGCAGTGTGTATTTCGACAGAAACGTATGACGCCCATCTACACCTCCGAAAAAAGGTCAGCTGGAGAACTCACCACAATTATCTTGCAGAAATCATTTATGACATATCTAGGTGTTTTCGGTCACACAGGGGGTTTTCTGTTTTATTTTTTGCACTCTTGGCATAGCGATACTAATCCAACATGCGCTGCCCCTATCTTCCAGCAATCTCCCAGATTCGAACTTTAGGAGTTTTTCTGGCCCTGTTTCGGGAACACCCCATTCTCCTTGCTCATCAACCATGACTCTGACCGGAAACGTTGAGCCCCACCTCCACGAACTGCTCCCCGACACCGCGTCGGAGCTCCTCGTCACCGAGTTGGTACTCAACGACATAGCTGCTGTCCAGGCCACCCGGAAAGGCAAGGCACGCGAGGACTTCCCGCGTAGTGACGAAGACATCGCGTTTGATCTCCAGGCTGCCTCCTTGAACGCCTTCATTGGCATCTTGCACGACTATCAGTTTGCTTCGAGCGTTGATCGCGCCATCGAATCCGACGCGCGTCAACTCGGGAGACTCGCGCTTCAGGAACAGGCTGAACGTGATGACCATCGGGCAGCTGCTGCCCTTGGAGAGGGGCATGATTTGCCACGACAGACCCCGTCGCAACGAATGATGGAACAGACCTTGGCTCAACCTGCTAGGTCAATCCAAGCATGACCTTATACTGCAACCATTGACCATTCCCAGAGAGCCACCTCCCGCGCATCGTGCACATCCCAGCAAGACTGCGGAGACGGACATGGAAGCCGTCAACGTGGGTATGAAAAATGTTCACATCACCACCCCAGTGGCCTCCAAAACCGTCCTCCGCCAATCCTCCAAGTGAGACTCGTCTCCTTGAACGTGCAAATAACTGACAGAAGGTCAGGAACATCGATCCAGATCTCGAATGTGTCATCTGCGGGGACGACGTCGTCGCGAGTCGCTCTTTCGAAGCCCCCTGCGAGCACCACTACTGTCAAGGCTGTATCGTAAGCCTCGTTGAAACCTCTCTGCGTGATGAGAGTCTCCACCCACTGCGATGTTGTCACCAACAACTTCCGTTGTCCTCTGGCATTTTCAGGTTCATCTCGATCTCCCTCCGGTTTCAATTCCTTACCAAGCATCGTGAATACTCAGTACCCGCCGGGTCACGAGTGTATTGTTCCAATCCAAGATGCTCCACGTTCCTGGACGCGTCAAGGGATATGAAGAGAGATCTCACCTGCAACAACTGTGACACCATCTCCTGCTCTCAGTGCAAGAACAACGCACATCCGGGAGAAGACTGCTCCGAACGTCAATCGGCGCTTGAACTACGAGAAATGGCGACTGCAAACAAGTGGCAGACATGTCCAGGATGTCATGCCATCGTTGAACTCAGCCAGGGATGTTATCATATTACTTGTCGTTGTTCGACACAGTTTTGCTATCTGTGTTCTGCACGATGGAAAACGTGTAACTGTCGGCAGTGGGATGAGGAACGTCTCTTGAACGATGCAGAAAGAAGAGTGCGCAATGAGTTTGGGAACAGGGTGGCTCAGGCGCAACCAGCGGTACATGCGGAGCGAGTTCATCAACGGATGGAGCTGCTGCGTGAAAATCACGAATGTCAGGTCCATTGCTGGAGGTACAGACACGGATCTGGGCAGTGCGAGGAGTGTGGTGATTTCTTGCCTATTTTCTTGATAGTGAGCCTTTCTTCTGGATGTAGCCTTGGATGCTGTACGCTGATTTGTTGGCTGCAGCGCTGCACTCATTGCCAGGTTGTAGTATGTAGGCGGTGTTCTGTAAACCGGTTGTAGAGCATTTGGTGCATGATCACAGAACAAAAGAAAGCTAATTTGATCCTCCAATACATATCCTAGTGTACAAGGTGATCCGTGATTGTTGCGACCTTGGTTGGCCAGACAAGATCAGTGTATGTAGATGAGACAGTGCTGATGGGTGGGGAGAACGCGTGGGTATGATAAAAGTACACCCGCCCCACCTACGGAGAGTGCTCTGTGGACGACTCTGCGTCATCAGAACTGGTGGCCTCAACTTCCTCTTCATCATCTGTTGTCTTTTTTTTCTTGGCTTTGCTTTCATTTGGGGATGTGCTCCTGCCTGATGTAATCTTTTCCCCGACCTTTTCCTTGTGGTCGCGGTATTTCCGGATGACACTCTGAATGTCACCTACCATCTCCCTCAGTATCTCCTCCTTTCTTGTGTGCCTTTCTTCTTCCACACAAGCCCCTGAACCTGCCCCAACCTCCGACAACATATTCAATACTTTGATCTCACACTCCCACACCTCCATAGCTTCAAACGTCGGGGTTTCGAGTATGAGAGGAATATTTTGAACCCGAGGGTCCGAGAGAATCGTGAGGAATGCTGAGAGCTTAAGTGTACCTCTGATAGGATGTTCGGGAAAGAATGCAAAAAGACATGGATGAACAAAAGAAAAGAAAAATGTATCAGCCAAAATGACCTTTTAGCGGGTGACGACGTACAGCCCGATATTCTCGTGCCTATCTTTCTTCGACCCAAGGGGTGTCTTGGAGTCGTTTAGATGCATCCCACGGAGATACGACAGTCCGACTTGTTCGTCGAACGTCGCCACTATCAACAGGGTCATATAAGCCTACAGTGCAAGTAATTGGTATGCAACCCTGGACGTACTCGTTGCACTACCGGTAGTTGGAGTGTTGAGTAATCAAAAGTGATTCTGCACGAACCAAGATAAAACTCACTCCCAGCCTGCTTCCGTAGAGATATCATAGCCCTACGTGGTACGCCACTGCATCAATATCTATGTCTCAAATGGGGTGACAAGGTCACTCACGGCTGCGTACAGATGACCTATTCACACTTCCATTAGAAACCATACAGTTCCACGTTGAATCGAGTGCTTACATGTATCAAGACACACTCCCACTCTTGACTTGTCCTCGACCTGTTCGATAATATTTCGCAGTTCTGTAAACTGGGAACCTATGATGTTCTTGGCGCCTGACTAGTGAAAACATGTCATTATCCCCGACTCGGTCTAGTATGATCGGGAAGACTAGCGAGCAAATGAAAGTGGAGCAGAGTACTCGCCATGTTCTCGATGACAGTTATCACGGATGAAGTCTCTTTATGTGCCCTGTTTAAACACTGAGCTACAAAAGATATTGATTCGTCTTTTGTCGCATTCCCGACAGTGGATCCTGGGCTTTCCAAATGCAGGAGTGGCATATGTATACACGGTCGTTGGTAGAAAAAACGAGGATCAAAACTCACTGGAAATTGTACAACATCAAGCCAAGTCGTTCACATCGCTTCAGATCATCCAGAAAGCATTCATATGATTTTTCGCGTTTGGCTCTGGGATTGACATCATCCTCAAGCCGGTGGGTCTCCAGGGGCGCATATATGCTACTCACTCGTCAGGATTCGCAAGATTGATGAGGTAGCTTCCATGGGGGAGAACATATTCTGGGTCGTACCCGAACTCGTTCATACGTGCTTTGAAAGACGCAACGTTTTCGTCAGTGAGAGGGGGAGAAGACCATTTGCGTTGCGATTTGACAAATAGAGCAAACGCGTTGGCCCTGCGAGGATACATCAAGTTATTACCGCTGAGAACAAAACAGAGGAGAGATGAAACGCGCCTGACACGCGCTGCATTCACGACCGTGTTTTCCACACCCCCAGCTGCAGAGACGTGCGCACCAACTTTCCATGCCGAAGACACGCGTGGAGTGAAATCAGATGGCTTGGGGTTGGTATGTTCTTTCTTCTGCCGTACTTTACGAGGTCGTTTCACAGGGCTACCATCCACGTCGTTCTCTGTATGCATGTCTACCCGAAACACCAAGGTAACCTGGACTCATCGTGACTCACGTTCAAGCTCTTTGGGTTCTGTGGCAACCACTGATGGTGCTCGTTCGTCTGGTTGGTGTTCCCTCCTAGCGCGTTTGAGTGGCCGCCGAGTATGCTCTCCTTTGGTCGGCGGTTTGATATCCTCTGGCTTGCGCTTGGGCTCGTCTTTGGCAGCCAGCTGACTCGCTCGTCTGGTCTGCACCATCAATGCAGGCAACAATGAGTGACCAGAAGGACTATCAGATGGTCGTGATTGAGATATATACGAGGCGAGAGCGCGACGTGAGACAAAACAAAAGGTGACAAGCATGATGCATCGACGTAGACTCTAGAGTCGGACTCGAAAGCGCAGTACAATATCCCACATGCCACACTCTGGCCACACTCTGGCCATGAGACTACTCTTTGCCTGCATAAGTGTCCGGAAAGTCCGAGGAGGCGGTGCTACCCAGTTTTCTGAATCTGGGACAAGATCTGGGAATTATCGAATTTTTGTACTTTCCGCTTTCCCCGCTACTGATGAAGCTCAAGCATTGACAGGGCCCCGGGATGTGCAGATGGAATTTGCCGTGCTTTCCTCAACTCCCATCTCCTCTAAAAGTAAACGTCAGGGTGCAAACGAGCATATTGTTACATACACGATTCGATGAACGGCATGGCGAACAGAACAACAAGTGTTATGCCTTGAAACAGCCGAGATGAAACGACGGTGAAGCGAATAACTTCAACTTGAAGTTCAGGAGTGTTGTGTGCCCTGTTCATGTGGTTCGAGGCGATTACATATTTGGCTACTTGTGACACGACGGATGGATCCGTGGCCTAAGCCCACATACGAAATGTGAGGGTAACGTTCAATGCTTCAAGTTTAGTACGTCTTTCCTGTTTCGTACTGGTACCAGACTAATCTTGATGCAGATGATCCCTGCTCGGGGCGCTAGTGCCCTTCCATTCCATGCAAACTGAATTTGGCAGCATGAAGCATCATACCTTTCGAGTCGAACAACATTCTTCCCACTCCACACCGGCTTTTCTGAACTGTTGATAAAGAATTGAGGAGCCGATTTGAACATCAATGCCGTCACTTTGCACCTATCCTCGGATTGCAATCGGCTCAGCATCATGTTCAGCATACATATAATTGAGCTATGCTTTCTCTGATTTCGTTGGGACAACCAGTGAACGCTACTCACTTCCCATTAAGCTAGCAGTCGTACAAACCAAGAGCCACCAGAATGTCACTGCCAGTACGCGATCACTCACGCGCGTTATTCATATTGATCTAATCCTCCCACTTGTTGTCTCACTCTGTCGTTTTGCATAGATCCCTGGTCCTGTACTCCAAGATGCTATCGAACAGATCAAGACTATTTGTAAGAATAGCAGAGGAGTTTCCCAGTTCTTTCCCTACGGTATGGAATTTTAACCTTATTGAGCGTATAGTTCTGACTGTCGACGTAATGTATATCCCATTCTCTAGGTGGAAGTGGTTACAAAGCCAGCGTTACTCATTACTTTGAAAGCAGCACGGAAGTAGCAGCTTGTGCTGTCCAGCCTGGATCAGTGGAGGATCTAGGGTCGATTGTAAGTTTCTTTAGCTAGTGTCTTCAGAAGTGATCTTCCAGAAATATGAATATATGATGTACCAGGTCAAAGTCATTGCGGCGACAGGTGTTCCCTTCGCGGTAAGTCCTGCTATGCTTGTTAATGTTAGAGGATAACATGTTCCTTTCATATCTGTAGGTCAAATGCGGTGGACATTCGACCAACCCCAAATTTAGCTCCGTCGGCACTGATGGCATTCAAATCTACCTTGTTCGCTTCAACCAAATCGATGTCGATGTACCGAATCAGCTTGTACGCGTCGGAGCTGGGTGCCTTTTCGAAGAATTATACCAAGCATTGGACCCTTACAACCTCAACATTGTAGGTGGCTCTGGCCTGGCGGGGGTCGGTGTGTCTGGCTGGATGCTAGGCGCTGGGTACTCAGTCAAGACGAGTCAACATGGATTGGGGGTAGACAACCTTACGGCGGTGAAGCTTGTCCTCCCGAGCGGAGAATATACGGAGGTGAACAAGGAGAACGATCCGAATCTGTTCTTTGCGATCAAAGTATACTACATTCATCATTTTGGTGCTTTCCCTGGATCTGAACTTTACTAGGGAGGCGGCAACAATTTTGGTATAGTCACCGAATTCACGCTCAAGGCTCATCACCAAGGGGATTTCTATGTTCGCATTCATTTTCCATCCTCGCCTACATATGCTGATCTTTTCTTCTCTTGCTGAATTATATTACATAGGACGATACGTTCACTTACAAAGACAAATTTGATGATGTCAAAGCGGCCATTGTCAAGATCATCGAGAAACAAGATAACCAGGCGAACATCGAGGCTACGTTTGGGCATTATAGTGAACCGGGTAGTGTTAATCCTGAGGTCTGCCCTAGCCCCTCTTCCAGTCCGAAAGTTGATGTGTTCTCATTGTTCACGCTTTTTCCTGCAGGTGACGCTGACAGTCCATTGCGTGTATGATGGGGCCTATCCTAGTGACGACCCTTTCGCGGAACTGAAGAAGCTCCGACAAGGCGGTAATGGCAAGTGTTATGACTCTTTATCTGCAGGAGAATAATCATTCTGCGCCATCCCTTCCTCAGGGCACTACAAGACCAGTACTAGTTCCTTCCTGTTGGCCGACCTGCGCCGCTCGTATGATAAAGGGACATACAATCTTCTGAGTGAGCTCCCGTGAGTGGGAACGCGCATTCATGATTATATCTGTGTTTGCAAACAACGCCTTCAGCTTCGATTTACCTCAAGACCGTCCCAAGCCATCAATGGTTGGCATAAGTGAGTTTCCACGGTGAGTTCCATTTAGGGTATGCTTTGTTTTCGTGAATGACGACGCGATTACAGTGGTCGGTGGGGTAACGTCATGGTGGACCAATTTACCAGAGGTATTATCGATGAAATCGAACAACAGGCGAAGGTAAGTGTATTCTACATCCGCGTTCCCGAACAGCACTGACCATGTACCAGAATGCTGCCGAAAGGATGACAGAACACGGTGGCACCGGCATCGCCACCGATCTGTGGCCTTTCACCACCGCCATGTTTGACCACGCGACAGATTCTGCCTGGCCTCACGTACAAGGCAAGCCGAATTGCCCCATTATAGTGTATTTCACCTGGGTGGGCAAGGAACACGACGATTATTGGATTGGCATAATGGAGAAGACCCTGACCGCACTCAGAGAGAAGGTCAATAAGGAACGTCCCTCCTCTAAAGATCTTCCGTACTTCATCAACACGGCACTTGCGGAAGCGACGACCGTGAAAGAGATATATCGCGATAATCTCGAAAGATTGAAACAACTGAGAAAGAAGTACGATCAGAAAGGTGTGATGGACCTCACCGGTGGGTTTAGGATTCCTCGTGAGTAGGGCGAGGTCACTAGTGAGAAGTGAACGGATGCAACGAAGGAATGAGACAGGCAGACGTACAAGTTAGTAGTTGTATGATCCCACATGATGTTGTATCATATTTTGGTGTTACAGTGATGACCCCATAGTTTTGGGCTCTGATTCGATGTTTTCGACGACTGTGGAGTTTATCATTCTCCAGATATGTTCAACTATGATGTTCCTTTGATTCCAACCTCCTAACGCAGGAGATTCAAGCTCTGGACAAGTGGGTAACATTTACCTGACAGTGTCATATTCATATTGAACAAAACTTTGTCCGCGCAACGCTCACATCCTCCTGCTTCTTTTGAAAGCCCTCCATAACAGGCACCAGACTGCACTCAACAAACCCACTGGCGGGAGTAGCCAGCTCACCATCCATCCCCAACCCGCCACCCTCTCTAGCTTTCCGAGACGCGACATCACCTCTCCGTCGAGATCCATGAGTGAACCTGAGTTGTCGATGACGATGTCGGCATATGCAATCTTGGAAGTTATTGAAAGTTGTGAATTGAGTCGGGAAGACGCATCAGCGCGGGGAGATTTATCCCGAGCCATGAGACGCTGAAGTTGGAGTTCTGAGGAACTAGGGAGAATAGGTGGTGAACCAGCACACAAGACACGAGAATGAGAACCTGACGTACCAGTACACCACGACGACCCTGCCCATCCACTTCCACAGGCCCCCTTCAATCAGCAGCGGAACGTCCACCACAACAATCTTTTCGCCTCCCAGCCAAGCTTTGAGAATGCCCCAAAGGATTGCTCGTGTGACGGCAGGGTGCACGATTCCGTTTAGTATTTTCCGCTGCTTCTCATCATTGAAGATGATGCTGCCGAGCTTCTTGCGGTCGATGGGGCGGGTACACCAGTCTCGTTCATCCGAATCTATCCCCGAGCCTGAGGGGGTCAGATTTACAAAAGAAGGCGAGAGAACACCCTTGCCGAACGCCTGGACAATTTGTTTGTGTCCGCGAGTGCCAGGCTCAACGACTTGTCTCGCAATTAGGTCTGCGTCGATGATTGGGATGTCATGAGAAGCGAGGAGTGTGGCGACGGTTGATTTTCCGGTTGCTATACCGCCTGTAAGACCAACGACTACGGGTTAGAAGAAATAAGACAGTGCTAGGATGTAACTGGAAAAGGTAAATATACCGAGCATCACTTGTTGATTAACCGATGAGCTCTGTATTCTAAATTCAATTGCGTTCCAGGAATGAAGCCGATCAGGATCTTTGATCAATTCTTGCGCTTGGACCCTTAAGCAGTGCACACTCCAGGTACGCGTCACCTGGTGGCCACCAGGGGCCGAGCACATATCAATAGATACTTTTTGCCGAGTTTTCGGTTAGTATATAAAACTCGGCTCGACGATGAGGCAGTTGCAATCTCAAGCTGTCTGCTCCCGTTCTGGGGCGCCAGGCCCGCGGTGATGCATAGTCTTACATCAAAGTACATGTTCAAAATCTGTCACCATAGAACGTTGGTATCCAACAATCGAAAGCGCTATTCAGCTAGAGAACGTGAACCTGAATTTGAACGACTTGAGCCCATCACTTCCAATGGGAAGGAGAGCAAGCTCAATCTATACGACGATTCGCGTCAGTAAACGAGTGTTTTCGGATCGACGAGACTTAACAGCTGTTCCGTTCAATTTCCATGCCCTACGAGTGGGTAGATCTTGGATGCTGTAGACCAGGTATCAGCATGCGCTGTGGTTTGGAGTTCTGCCAGTGGCACTCACTAGTAATACCCGTCGGGAAAGCGGGAAATGTACCACACATGTGAGTCCGAGGAGGCGGGGCTACCCTCAGAAGTAAAAATGCTAGTCTCATCCTTTGGGAGATCCAGAGCGTAATCCTTCTTGCCATCATTCACGAACAACCGATAGCAATCTGGAGCATTATCGAAGTTTTGTATTGTCCACTGGAGTGCGCATGAAAACACATTAAACTTGGACGATCAGAGATGTCGTCGACAAAACCAACATACCTTGGCAATCGCACTCTTCGGGACAGCTTTGACATTGGAATCGTCCAAACCGATTTTGTGTGACCCACTGAACGGCGTGATTGTGCCAAAAGCCTCACCAAGTGGCAGCGACATGGTCATGAAAGTGGAATGGGCAAAATCTGGGCACTAGCCTCTCCACTCCGTCATTTCGAGTTCATAATCATAGCTACCGTTATGGGACAACAAGGATCGATCAATCGATCAGCCGAACAACATCCATATGCATCTAGCTCTTCGGTTGGGGTACCTTGAATTCGCACAACGTCCGCTGATTATAATCAGATAGCCGAGCACGGTGACCCCGAAATACCCTTCTAGGATTTGAGGATGATTGTGGTCGAGAATAAAGTGTACGATTCGTTTGTCACTTGTTGTTCTTTAACCACAGTTCCTGGATTGATAGGGTCCAGACCCAAGTTTGACCAAGGTACCTGAGTACAAATCTTGATTTCGCTCAGTGTTGTGGTGGGTCAGCTTGCATTGTGAAATCGATCGTTCTCCGCTTATCCCCTAGTAGCTCATGCACCGAAAGACTGGGTACTCAAGCTTCAAGATTCGGGGCATCAAAATAGAATTACGAAATCAACTACTCCATGCCAGTTGTCGAGCTAAGTTGCTAGGAATTTCCAGAACCATCCCTGAATTGTAATGGGACGTTCCGAGTAAAGGCCCTCTTATCGATCCGAGTAATCGCTTCCGTGTAATGTTCAGATGGGTATAAATGATGTGTGTATCGCCGGCTTTCGTTGGGACGATCAGTGAACGTCTCTCATATCCCATTAATTAGCTAGAGCTTGCGCTAACCCAGACTCACCAAAATGCCAGTAAGCATTCCTTCGACCTCGTTATTCATGCGAGTTTTGATCCGGCTGTTATGATGTTTCTCGCTTTCTTACTCTGCATAGCTCTCTGGTAACCTTGCACTGCAAAATGCCATTGCAAAGATCAAAATCATTTGCGACAAGAGCGAAGGCAGATCTCAGTTCTTTCCTTTTGGTGAGGAAAGCTACCCCTACTATGTGTGTTGAATGCCTGACTTCGACTGTCAACGTACTACGTACTCTACTTCGCAGGTGGAAGTGGTTACAAAGCCAGTGTTACTCACTACTTTAATAGTAGCACAGAGATCTCAGCTTGTGCTGTCCAACCTGGATCAGTGGAGGATCTACAGTCGATTGTAAGTTCCTTTCAATAGGGTCTTTGAGAGCGATCTGGCAGCCAAACGACCATCCAATACATTAGGTCAAAGTCATTGCGGATACCCGTGTTCCCTTCGCGGTAAGTTCTCCATTGGCTCTCAACGTTAGAAAAATAACATGTCCCTTCCTCGTCTCCAGGTTAAATGCGGTGGACATTCCACTAATCCTGGGTTTAGCTCCACTGAGGGCATCCAAATCTACCTGGTTCGCTTTAACAAGATCACTATCGATACGGAGAAAAAGTTCGTTCACGTCGAGGCTGGATGTCTCTTCGAAGAGCTATATCGTGCGCTGGCCCCTCACAAGCTCAACATCGTCGGTGGTTCAGGTCTAGCTGGGGTTGGGGTAACAGGCTGGGTGCTAGGCGGTGGGTACTCGACCAAGACAAGCCAATATGGGCTAGGTATAGACAACGTTGAGTCTGCGAAGCTCGTCCTTCCGAATGGAGACTTCAAAGAGGTAAGCGCGGTGAAAGACAAGGAGTTATTCTACGCCATCAAGGTATAGCGAGAGCTTTCTTCTGGAATACTCCCTTGGCTGAGTTTGTGCTTATTAGGGAGGAGGCAACAACTTTGGCATAATCACCGAATTCACACTCAATGCCCATGACCAAGGGAAATACTACGTACCTTTTTCTCTCGCCCCCATTGATGTTCCCCAAAATGTTTTATATAGGATTTCTTGCTCACGTACAAAGCACAGCACCAAAAAGCAGTCAAGGATGCTATCGCCAAGTCCGTTGGGGGAGCTGATAACCGTGCAAACTTCGAAGCTGCGTTTAGACACCACAGTAATCCCAATGGTATCGAGGTCTGTTCCGGCATCTCCGATGCAAACTTTGTTGATGGATTGACTGCCTATCGTGTCTCCTGCAGAGCTTTTTGACGGTCCATTGCGTATACGACGGCGACTTTCCTAAGGACGACCCTTTCAAAGAACTGAGGGCAATCGAACACACTATTGATAACTATGGCGACCCATTGCCTGAACAGAAAACACCTCCCGGGCCGTTTTCCGAGCCTGAGGAATCTGACACCTCCCCTGGGATTAGTGCCTTCTATGTGGCCGACACACTCCGCTCCTTGGAAAATGAGACGTATGATCTAGGCGAGCTTCCGGAAGAATTGGGAGACCACAAGACCAATGCGGTTAAGTACAACGTTCCCATGAGGTGCGTTTCTTTGCATGCGTGATATTATTGTTATAGTTTCATTAAAAACATCGTCGGTGACATCAAACAGTGGACGGCTTATGACGATAAGTCATTTCGGAGGCGGTGGTTCACCACAACTTGCATCAGAGAAGCCCAAGCGACCGATGGCAGGTGTTAGCCAGTTTCCACGGTATTTAAAGCCTCGTTCAGTGTGCTTGCGTTCATGGATGACGGTCTCGTTCAGTGGTCGCTGGGGTAACGTGATGGTCGACGAATTCACCCCAGGTATTATCGATGAAATCGAAAAGCAATCGATCGTAAGCATGTGTCGCAGACGCATTCCCAATCGGCTGCTGACCATATCCCCCAAAAATGTTCCAGGAAGCTTCCAAAGAGATCGTAAAGTATGGGGGCACGCGTGTCGTCATTGGCCTGTGGCCTTTTACCAAGGCCATGTTTACCAAGGCGAAACCCTCTGCCTGGCCTCACGAAACAAACAAGCCCAACTGCCCGATCATCGTGTACTTCACCTGGGAAGGCAAGGAGAACGACGCCTATTGGATTCCTAAAATGCAGGAGACCCTGGGCACGCTCAGAACAAAGGTCCACGTGGAGCGTCCCTCCGCTAAGGGTCTCCCGTACTTCATTAGCACGGCACTCGCAGAAGGAACGAAGGTGGAGGATCTTTACCGTGGCAATCTTGACGAGTTGAAACAGCTGAGAAAGAAGTACGATCCACACGGTGTGATGGATTTGACTGGTGGGTTCAAAATCCCTCTCCCTGTGTCGGGTCAGTGAGCCTGCGCTTGGGAGGAGTAAATCAATACAGCGAAGGAGCGATGAGTGTAAGCATCTAAGTTGGTGGTTGTACATTTAGGCGTGCATCTGCAATGTCATTTGTTCTCCAGATGTGATACGTTCATTGTATCTGATATCCGACATACATGGAAATCGGATCCAGAAAATTCAAGCTCTGAACGACTCCGTGAGTTGCAGTGGAACATGGACATAAAACAAAACAAGCACAGATCCAGTGACACAACCGCCAGCGTCCCGAGCTTCCTCCGACATTATAACACAGGCTGGGAGTCATATATAGAGTATGTATGTGCAGAAAAAAGAGATGTGGAGATAGCGAACGAGCGTGACTAGCGTACTGACGGCAAAGAAAGGGGATATCAACGAAGAACAGAAGAGTAAATTATCAAATATGAAGGAAACAGATGATACATGGAGAGATGTTAGTATTGCGCTGCTGGAGGTGGCGGAGGCGGAGGTCGAACATGCCCGTGAACAGGAGTGGGGGACGCCACCAAAGGTCGTGTATCATATCCCAACCCAGCATCAAACGGTGAAAATGGTCGTATGTTCAGACGAGGGTTAGACATCGGAGAGGCTATCCGCGCCGGTATGGGCGTGAGAGAATCGAGCGCGTTAGCAAAACCCACGCCCAGGCTGTCATAGTACTGTCCGCGTAGATCGGCTTCTTGTGTTTCCTGAATGTATTCTACGGGAGGACGTGGCAGCAATGGGGGTGGGGGTGGTGGTGCCTCGCTTGTAGGGGTCGCAGAGGCATACGGGTGGCGGTACAAGGGTGCGTCTGATGCGTGGCCGTTAGCCACTCCCTGTTGCTCAGCTTCGTATTTTGCGCGTAGTTGCGCCTTCTCCTCGGCCGCTGTCAACGGCTTGAAGCCGTTCATTGTCGGCGGGACAGGCGGGGCGCGGGTGCTGTTGCTACGTGGAGGAGTCTGTGGGGCAATCGGCTGTTCTTGTTGCTGTTGTTGCTGTTGCTGCTGCAGAAGGAGTGCAACTCTATCCTGCTCCTCGAGCCTCCTTCTCAAGATCTCCTTTTCCGACAACCCGCTCTCTTCAGGCGGTGGGCCAGCATATGAAGGCGCCTTTGCAGTGTGTGATAGTGGTGGTGGCTGGGCAGCGAGCGCTGCAGCATCCTGAGCTTCGTACTGTCTCCTCAACCTCTCTTTCTCGTTTAGGTAATGGGGTTGGCTGCTGCTACCTGACGAATCAAACGGAGGAGGCATGTCTGACCCGCCTGCATGGCCCTGTCCGTCGGGCTCTGGGTACAGACTCTCATAGGATACAGGTGCGGCAACCCCGGCCGAGGAGCTCGCACCGATACCTTCTTTGGACGCAAACTGTGTGTTCTGATTCCGATCCACAGCGAGCTTGGCTTCGTGGTAACGCTTGAGCGCCGCTTTCTCTTCTTCAGCCGAAGGATAGTGGGGCACTCGCGTGACGGACGATGGAGGAGAGGGTGGCGTAACCCGACTATTCGCCGTGCCAGAGCTAGTGTTGACATTAGGTGATATAGAGGAGACTGCTTGTTGATACAAGGCGACCCCAGCTGAGATGGCGGGACCCGGCATGACGCCCGACGAGAATGACTTCTCGCGGGCACCCGGGGAATTCGCCTCTGAGCTGCTGCGGCTATGGATAGACGGCGAGGAGACTCCATAAGCCTGGGTACGTTTCGCAGTTGCTTGAGCATGTTCATACAATCGCACTTTTTCTATTTCTGCCGTTGGCCAAGGGGATGATTTCTTGGATATGGCAGCGGTGGGAGAGGCGGACGGGATCTGATCGAGATCATCCATCAGTTTAGGCGGAACACAAAGATCAAGTGATAAAAGCATCAATCTCACATCGCTAGCCGCTGTTGCGTTCGCCATCGCAGCCGTCCCTTGTACCTTTTGTACTCTCGCCACGGCATTCTCATAGAGCAGCTTCTTCTCGTTTTCAGCAGTAGGCCACCCCTTCTGCATGGAGCGCGTAGGTGTCGTCGGTCGTGCGGCCCTCAATACCTGAGGGCTAATCCCCTCCTCAGTATCCTTCTCGCTGATATTCGTAATCGTGAGTCGGTTCTGAGCATTTGCGCTTGGTCGTCTTCGTCCCACGCCCGTCGTCCGCGGTTCTGCGACGCCCTGACCCCCTTCTGCACCTGCCCCACCCAGAACGGAATCTTCTTGAATACCTCCCAGTCCACCTCTGGATGTCGGTCGGTTCGAAGAACCGTATCCTGGATGGTCAACGGTCCCCGCCATTTTCGCTCCAGAACCACCTCCAAGAGCTCCAAGTTCGTCTGGGTCCAGTTGTGCGCTCGCAGTACCATTGTGTCCTGTTGGTGCGGTGCTGTATTGAACGGACTGTTTGGGAGGTGCAGGAGAACGGGCGTTGATGCCCAATTCGCTGACACCAGAAAGGTAGTTGGAAACGTTTTGGATGTGGGACTCGGCTGTCAGAGGTCGAGTGATAGAGGTAGTAATGGGTACAGTTGCTGCTGGGCTCGAGGGTGAGGTTAGACATAGACTGGGTGCATGGCCAATGCGTCTGCGACGGACAGCAAGAGAGGTTAATCGACACAAAATAGGGGGGAAAGGAGCCCCAGTAACGTACCTGATAGCTTCTTCCGATACGTTCCTGTAATCAGGGCAATGTTTCAGCTCACTCTATCCTCGGATGAGGTTCGTACCGAGCGCGCTCACCGAGGCCAATTTGACACAATGACAGGCAACTCCATCATGACACTCTGCATCGACCCAATCCAGGCCCTCACGATGATGACATAAGTAATGTCAATATGTCTCGCTGCATTCAACGTTGTCGTCGTGTGCGTGTTAGGGATTAAACACCCCAACTCGGCTTTGTGTTGTGTGCCATTATACAACGTCACATTCAGTGGGACTTTTTGTTCGCCGATGTTGGATACCTTTGCTTGGGGTCCACTCCGTTTCGAAGTTGCTTGCGGACCGGCACGAAAGATGGTGGTTTCTTTCAACGTGAACTCGAATCCACGGAGTACGACGGGGTGAACGGCGTCAGATTTGAGAATTGCCATGACGGAAACACGATCGCCAGGCCCATAGCATGTTCGTCCGCGGTCAACGGTGAGGTGGACGCCTTCTTGATGAACGGAACGTGATTCGGGTTGTGAGTAGACCGGCCAAGTGGAGTGTAGCTCATGTTTATCGATTATAATCGTCGTTGCTTGTGATACCACAGCCGTTTTGCGACGGCGAAAGAAACCCCTAATAGTGGTTAGAGAAGATGAGGTAAAATTTGTCGAAGGGAGGACTCACTTTTTGCCTAGTGTACATACTGTTGCGACAAGTTCGTATCGAATACCAGCTGCAGAGATCATTTCAACGATGTGGAATGGAAGCGAAGTCGCACGACAAATCAACTCACCGCCTCTCTCCAACGCAATGCTAGGCGGTATGGACTCCGGAATGCGAATCAAGAAAGGGAGATCTTGCTATCAACACCAACATCAGTAACACCAATGCACGGAAATAACACATCATCACACACAGATTGTAGCACCGAGTAGTCTTCACTCGATTGCCAAAGTGAAATGGGGCTAGGGCCAACATGATCAAAGTACGAATTCGCTTGGCCTCCACCAGGAAGCGTCTCAATCTTCTTGAGCTCAACGCGCACCCATTTAGCTTTGGCGCCTGCAGGCCCCACGCGGACTTCGACAGCCTATCATACGTTGTGGGACAAGGGTTCGGTGGGTCAAATTACAGTTGTTGGTCGTGGGGGTGGATGTTTTGTAATTCGGATTAAAAAACGACAACGGATAGCGTAGTTGAAATCAGAGTAGGATGACGTAGGAAAGAGAGTGGGTCAAGAGCAAGCGCAGAGGACTATGGAGAACGAACCACATACCCCTTTGACTGCAGCTTGCGGGCGGTCCCTTGCACCGGGCGGAATTCCAGGATAGCCTAACACCATTGTGCATTGCGCGCCAGATTGCCAACCCCAAACGCCCGTGCGATGTTCAAAAATTTTTCATTACCCAACGAAGCCGCAGAGACATGCAAACAGGTACACGAAACGTCAACATCTGGGAAACCCGGGAGTGTAATCAACTCACCAACTACAAAGTCGACGTTGGGAGGCGGTTGGAGGGCACTTGATTGCAAAAGTCACATAAGTCAAACAGGAGGGTAATGTGAGAGGTTGCTCGTACATCCTCACGCTAGACATTTTTCTTCAAAAG